>CAEFZY010058739.1:0-22423 GCA_903066815.1 Brachyrhaphis roseni
CATATATATATATATATATATACATATATATATATATATATATATATATATACACGTATATATACAATATATTTGATCTGTATCAATGGGTTCCAATCAGTTGTTTGTGAATGAAGAAAAAAATTATTATCCTGTGATCCTGTGACACTATACATACACTCAGTAATTATTTATATGACTAACAACGAATAAGTGCCTATTTTTACATGGTCACAATTTAACAAGAGTATATTACTGCTGCTGTTAACACATTATTTTTGTTTTTTTCCAGAATAATTCCAATACCATTACAATGGAGGTGCATTATGCTGATGTTGATTTATCTGTGCATCAGTGTCTGCAACTCGGCGGTGAAACAGTGAGCAACAACATAATGCTGCTGCTGATTACTGTAGTTTTTGGTGGCGTTCTTCGTGTAGGTGGAGGTGTGTGGGAGAGGGCTCGTTCTGTGCATGTAATGAATTCAGTCTCTCCAGAGTCGGTTTGCTTCAATTTCTGCAAAAGTACTTCTTGTTGAGAGCCTGCGAGGAAGAGACGAGTCTCTCTGTGTGATGATGGATTTGAGGTTGTCATTTAAATTTCCAACTTGACTTTGGTGTAATCTGTTTATTACCAGTTTTATGACTTTATGAATGGCTTTCTCAGAATGGACATATTACAATTAATATTAAACTATTTTTAATATTTTGAGTCTGTCCTCAAAAAACTGTTCAACTCTGAAGATGGTCTATCACATTTGACCTTGTTAGATTTTGTATTTATAGCAAAAACGTTAAACAGGTTTGAGTAGTTTTGCAAAGCCCTTGCAAGTGTTGTTTCCAGAGATGATTATATATTATTGGATAAAATGTGCTGATTCACTTTGCTAAAAGCATTTAAAAACTTGAGCAAACAGCACAGCAATGAACTGTAAACCTACCAAATAATCAACCTCAACCCTAACTTCACTTGTCATCTCTCAGAAAAGGAATCATGTCTCTTTTAATTAATCTTATATCAATGGGTTTCAGTGCTGATGGAGGGAACAAAATTTAATGGTGATGACAACGAAGCCTTCCAACATCCAAGACCTGGAGGTATCACCATATTGTAAAAATAACAGAAACTTGCAAAAATCTGGTCAGTCAGTAAGAATGAAAACAGATAATTTTCAACATGCAATTTATACTGAAGCTATTAATAAAGACAGGATCCACATTTTTTCAGAAAATCACTACTCTTGTTTTATTGTGTTTGAGAGATGCATGTCTGAAAAGGATTGAAATACCATCGGGGAGTCGAATAAATTTTGGAAATATTGGTTCTCTTTCCAGCGGTGTTATCATAATACGCTGGAAAACATGTTGATCTCTGATGTTGCATATTGTTTTAGTAAAAACAGTTTGTGTGAAAGCTGTATCTAAATGGAATAAAATGACCTCTGCGTGTGTGTGTAAGGATGATTCATCAGCTACCACAAACGGCATATTTGTTTTAATTTTGAGCAAGCCTCCCCTGAATTGTTTGCGCTCGAAGTGCAGCCTTGAAGGAGCTGCTGCAGCTGCCTGCCTTTGTTTTGTGTGTGAGGTTTGAAGGCCGTTTCCACAGACTCCCACTGCCGTGCTCCCTCTCAGTCACAGTGTCTCTCGCTGTGTCATCTCTTTGTCTGACACACTCTCACTTGTTACATTTGTGTTCACTAAAACCTAATAAACTGCGCAAAGAAATATCAATTATTTGCGTGTGCAGCTTTGCCACCAAATATTTCAGCTTTTCAAATATGACTTAAAATTTCCGCGCTCCCTTCTGTGCTGTTAGTTCTGTGGTTTGCAATGACATGAGCACAGCCATGACTTACTGACGTTTGCAGCAATACTTCTGACGCATGCACAGGAGGAAACTATAGAAACCATGTAAGACTACATCCTTCGTCTCTGTCTGACTGATGTATAATTAAGTGCGTTGAAAGTTGACAGAATTCTGATCGATGAATGCTACTTCAATCCATTTTCTGTGACTTATTCTTCTTTTGTAGAGCACAATGGTATGGGAATTCCTTCAGATATATTGGCATAAAACTGCTGTTTTTCTTTTTTTTTCCCATAACGTCTCTTTTTTTCTGTACTAATTATGTTTACAGTGAGGTGATACACTGTTTTACTGCTTACTGTTCAATTCTATGCTGTTTGCTTGTTGTTTTTTTGGGCAGGGATGGTGGGGAGGTTTGCAAAGTGCAATGATATGACATTCATGGTTGAGAACGGTAGACACATGTTTTTGGTCTAAACACAAACAACAAGAACCCCATGAAGTCCCAGGTTATTAATCAGAATATCTGCTCAGTCAGCAGCATGTCAGACATTCAGCTCTAATCTAACTGTATATTGAAACAGTGTTACCTTAGTAAGAGCAATTGTATTTTCAAATTTAGGAGTGTTTTTTTTTCCCAGCTGGAAATATTTCGAAATTACACAATTAATTTGTAATTTCGAAATTACACAATTAATACTTTTGTTTAGCAATGGGTGTGTCATAGTGCTCTTTTAATAAGCTAACAGTGCACAGTAAAAAGTTGGGGAGGGTCAAAGGTCAGTTACACTATGTCACTTACAGCTTTGCAAAACTTATGTTTTATTTAAGTTTCTCAATAAAATGACTTTAAATCACAGAAGAGGTATGATTTAAAAACAAAATCAAAAACTTCCTTTCTTCCTTCAGCCTATTCAAATACAACGTTTGCTTTCATTTCTCAACAGTGTAGAAAAATTGCGAATAGTGTAAAAACATTGTTTTGTCACGTTTTCTTTATGCTTAAAGAGCTTTTTGTCTGCATTGTGAAAACCACATTGTCTTTTAAGAATGTTGCTTTGCTTTAGTTTGCTGTGAGTCTGAAAAATCTTTGAAGATTGATCATAACAGGGGCGGTCAGCCCGCGCAGCATTCTGCACCTGCAGTGAACTTTTTGAAAAGGTTCTGTACATGGTGAGAGCGTTTTCAGATTTCTCCGCATTAGTGCGAGCGTGGCCTCACTCATTCACTCGCTCGCTTGGCCTCTCTCCCTCCCACTGCTTTTAGGAGAGATTCTGCGTGGGTTTACACTTGAGTTTCTGCCATGTGCTTTCTACTCCCTGTTCACACGCACATATATATATACCCTCCCCCACACTTCCCGGCACCATCCAAAGATTTTATAAGTTTGTATATTTGCTTGTTTTTCTAAATGTGTGTGTAGGGGAGTGCATGTGTGTGTGTGTAAATCAGCAAACTGGTGACATCTAATAAATAAATCAAATTTCTGAAGTAAATTTTAAATGTTTGTACAGCTAAATAACAATAGAACCCGAACTTCTCCTAATTAAAGAATTTAGGCTTAAACCTGTTTTCCTCTTGGGTTACTTCTTGTACAGTTTATGGATTGGAGGTATTTTGGTTACGCCTTCTTATGGGAAACATCCACATGTGGTTTCTTGTGTAAGCTACAGCGAGTCAGTTGCTCCTGATGCTGTTTTTCGGTGTTTGTGTGTAGGTGGAGGCACATCGATGTGTGCGTGGGTAGATGTGAGTAGAAATGCCTGCCAGGTGTATGCGGTTGTGCATTCTTTGTCTCTCTCCAGGCGAGTCTGGTACATTTAATGAAAATACTGTACCACTTGCCGGCTGTGCAGTTGTCTCAGGTTTTTTTTTTTGTTTTTTTTCTGTAACAAATTCACAATTTGATTTTTCCCTTTTAAAAATGGTTAGTTTCTAAAACCCTTTGTTTTATTTTGTAAATTTATAAAAACAGGTTTTTCCAGCCACCACTGACAGAAATTGTTGACCTCAAGAAAGTTTTAGAAATAGATTTAGATTCCTGTGGGTGTGCTTTACATGTCTCTGTGGCATATTATGTCAAAAATGAGTCATTGGTTTGTGTAAATACAATAATCTACTGCAACTCTGACATACCCAACATTAAACTTTATTTCAGTACATGCCATATTAATATAATTTGCCTCCTCTAGGATCCTGGCCACCGCTGGAGCCCACATGAACATCCCTGTTGATCTTCGGACCCTGAGGGCTGTGCGAGTCCTAAGACCCCTCAAGCTCGTCTCTGGGATACCCAGTGAGTCACTTACTGACCTTCGTCCACCAGATGTTGCACCTGAATGTTTTCTTCAGTAAAGGAAGAAATATAATCTGCATAAAACAAAACCAGTCCTAAAGCACTGAGATAAAGAAAGCATAATCTGCACAAGTTATAACAACAGTCTTACCTTTTTCAATAAATTCATGTTTACCCTTAATTAGAACCATGTGTAATCAGATTTTCTTAACAGGAATATAAAGCAGATAGAATGATTTACATGGCATTTGCACTAAAAAAAACATAACTTCACAAACGTTTATCTAGTTGTACTTTTATTGCAGAACAAAATGCTGAAGATCTTTTAATGGATGATTTGGTAACACTATGTTATTTTGCTGTTAAATAGAAGGTTATAAAAACCCAGACTTCCCTTATGGTCCATTCAGCTGGGAGTAAATTAAATATATAAATATAACAAGACCTGTTGTTTAAATCAGCGGTTCCCAGCATTCTACTCCCTGAAAGCGTCCCTTCTTTTCACCAGGGTCACCTGCATTAGGTTCACATCCACACTGTGAAATTATCAGTATTATCACAGTTTTGTAAAAATGTGCTAAAATATGCAAGACACATTATTACAACCCGAAGTTATTACAGTGGTGCCTGTAGAAATAATGTTTTTGTTCAGCGTAAATGTTATTATGGTGCATCAGCATACACATAGTGTGACCCAAATTGTGGAAATTTTTCAATGTTCTAATTCTAGTTAATTTAAAATATGGTCCAGTTTGAACCTGATATTAAAGCAGGGAATACTGTATCACAGTGTGCCAATGCTAAAAAAAAACAGCTTAAAGACAAACTAAAACCAGGACAAATGGGAATACTGGACAGAAATATTAAAATACATGTTTAAAGAAAATAAGTTTATAAATTGATAATTACATTAAAAAGGCTCAAAATTTAGTTCAGCATTTCATTTTTAAAGCAGTCACTTAAAGACTAACATATGTTTCAGTAACATCTAAGTTGGTGTTTTCATGGAAAATAAATTAAAACTGCTTTTCTACTGCTTTAAAAGGCAATCCATATCTCATGTAGTCTGTGCAGTGAGGGCATTTTGTTATGCTCAATTAACAAGTGTAAATTGCTATCCTGGTCTTCTTCTATAGTGTAAAACAGTGGGTGTCTACTCACATTACAGGGCATTATCACCTTCTACTGCATAAATGCATAGAACTGCCACACTCCATTGATATTTAATGTATTTTTCAATACAATTTTTTTTCCCCAGAGCAAAGAGATGTGAACCATTTAAATCAGATCTGGGATTCACTGTTGGTTCTCAAGCTGCCTGTTGAAAATAAATAGTTTTGTGAATAAAACTTTGATTCTGAAAAACGCAATGAGATTAAGTTTAAATAATAATAATAATAAATAAAACAATAGAACTTACTATAAATTCAACAAATATGTAAAAGCCTAAATTGTTTGTGTGCGTCACTTCAGGTTAACCCAGCATTCCAATTACATCTACTGCTAGACTTTTATTTGTGTGAAAGACATTTTCGCTCCTATTACTCTCTATCGCATACAAAAGGAATGTTAATTTTTACTTCCACCTTTTCAGTATTATAGGCCAGATAATGTTTCCCTAAAGACTAGTGTCAGTCACAGCTCTGTGGAAATTGGCCTCATCAGTGGTAGTGATGAAAGAATACAGGAGGGTGGTGGACAACTTTGTCACACAGAGCATGAAAAACAAAGAAAAAAGCTTGTGGACCAAGTGCACTTTGACCCCTTTGATAATCGAGGGTTCACAGTGGACAGGGTGGAGGTACTTGGAACTGTAGTCGGACAATAAACTGGTCTGATCAAAACATGTGACCTTTAAAAAGGGACTGAGTCATTTCTACTTTTTGAGAAGGTTTGGATCGTTTAATATTTGTCAGAAGTTGCTGCAGATGTTTTCTGAATGTGTAGTGACCAGCGGCATAATGTTCGCTTCCTAGGCCAGAGCCGCTTTGAGTGATTGCATAATGGAAAAGTCCTGCAGGAGTCCAGACAGTTGACATTTAAATTTGTTTGAAATTTGCCAAGAAGCTTGTTTTGATTTTTCAGCAAAACATTTTTTCTGTGCTGCTTTGTTTAGTACTGGGCTGACAAAAAAAATGACTACATCGTCACTCATTTAAAAGCATTGCCAGATCGTCTGTGTATACATAGAACAAAAAGAGATACTGGACTCTACTGTGTTTCCGTCACTGAAAGTATCAGATAAAGAGCTTCCTTATTTTATATGGATTGACTGATTAGCATATCAAGAAACAGGAGTAATCACCAAACATTTTTAGACACCCCTCTTACATAACTTTTGACATAAATTTTCGTGGTTTACATAGTCAAAAACTTTTGAGGGATCAATAAAACACACAACAATGGTGGTGTTGTGTCTCTTGTATAGATCTAACATTTCTTTTACAATATTTGTGTCATGTTCATGCTTTAAACATGAAACAAACTGGTTGTCAGAGGTCAGCAAGAACCTTTCCAATTAGTTCAAAACAGCCTTCTCCAGTATTTTAGACAAGGTTCTGACCAGAGCAGAACGTGATCTTTCACAACTGGAATTAAAATGTCAGACAATAATGTGTCATGTGGCACTCCATGAGTTAGGAAGCCTATGAAAGATATGGCAATCAGAGGGTAGAGTTTCCTAGCAGCGTATTTGAAATGCTTTCAAAAGCCTTGTTATCCAGCTTAAACAGAATCTCATTGACTTCTTGTGGAGAAAGAAGTCAATAATAATAATAATAATAAATATTATTATTTATTATTAATAAATAATAAATTTATTATAAATAAATAAATTTATTTATTTATTTCCGTTCTTATCAATATCACTGACAATAAATGAATTACTTTTAACAGAATTAAAATACCATGATAATGTTCCTGCTATAATTTAGTAATCTGATCTGCTCTGCTCAAACCATTGATATGTGTAGGTAAAGACATTTTGTTTCTCATTCATTCTTTTAATTTCTTTCCAAAAGTCTGTGGGGAAATTGCTTTGTGATTTCTTTGCCAGTGACTCAGCCCTGGGAAAATCCTCATGCCTGTTAATGAACCATAGGGCGTGTTTAAAGTTCAAATTGGCTTTCTTCATACAGAAAGGTAATAAATCGAAAAGCACTGAAAAAACTGAGGAAAATGTGCAAACTGTGGTAAACATTTGCAACACAATCACATCAATAAAAGTGCAAGGATGTTATTGTGTTAGCTGTGATTTTATTTTCACTCTTTGCTCACTTATTACAGGTTTACAGATTGTGCTGAAGTCGATTATGAAGGCCATGATCCCGCTGCTTCAGATCGGCCTTCTCTTGTTCTTTGCCATCCTCATGTTTGCAATCATTGGCCTGGAGTTCTACAGTGGGAAACTACATCAAACATGCCTCCCATCGGACGACATTTTTGGTAAAACTCAAACATAATGCAAATAACATCATCTTTAAATTATATGAGAATAGGTGTTTGGAAACAAGAAATACATTTTTAAGATCTTTAATTCTGTCTGAGTTGATAGAAACAATTTAAATGCCGTATGAGATCCATCCACTTGGGAGTGAAATTCTGAATCCTGGTTTGAGTTCCTTTGTCAATATGCTGTTTTGAAGTACGCCTTATTTCTCCAAACCACTAGGTAGAAACTAATACCCCCAGGGTTTGTTTTTGGATTATTTATGACCAGCTGTGAATAATTTACAAGCAAGTATGCTAAACATGTGGTTTAGTCAATTTTCTCAAAGAGAGGGTGTGAATATCTTTGTCTGAGGGCTTTATGGATTACAGTAGCTGCAAACTCAGAGGTATTATTAGAGTTTCTGCTGGCTGATTTAGATACCGCTTAATTAGTCAACAACTACACTGTAATCACCCACCACACCATAGCATTTACTGTCTTTGCCTAGCTGGAGATGGATTTAGATGCAAAGCCTGAAAGAAATTCAGAAGAAAACAAATTCCTACTGACCAGTTCTGGTTGTGTCTACTCAATTACTGAACAGATATCTGAAAAAAAACATTTATTTACAAAAAGTTTACAATTTCTTGGAAAAATTCAATAATTTTTTTTCCCCCATCTTCTGAGTTTGAGTTATATAGTCCCTTGAAGAAGTATTTAAACCACTTGAAGTTTTCCACATTTTACCACCCTAAACTCCAATGTATTGTATCTATTATGTGCTGCTTTATGTTAATCTATCACATAAAATCCCAATGATTCACAGTGAAGTTTGTGGTTCTTACTTGACAAAAAGGCTCCAGGAGATATAAATGTTTTCGAAAGGCACTTTGAACCTTTATACATCTTGATAATCTTAATAAAACTGTAAATCACACACTGTTTTTTTAATTATTAATTACTATTTGCTTTGACTAATTGGGAGTATATTTAAGGATATAGGATGATTATAGGATTTCTAAATTCTGAATTCAGCATGGTAAACCTCAGAGTATTACGTTTTACTCCACAATATTCATGGGGAAAAGACTCCAAACAAAATGGAAATTGATTAGAACAAATCAGCAAAGTGATAAATTGACCCTCATCAAAATTTACTCATGGGCCCCATTTAGATAGAAAAGTGGCTCAATAATGTTCACCAGAAATGACTGTCTGTAGATTGCATTATGGCCCAATAGCAAGACAATTCAGAAATTGACCCATATGGCTCCTGGATGCGTAGCTCAGGAGCAGATTTTCCCAATATCCTTTTTGAGACCCAGTTAAGACCTACATAGAGTGCCTTACTGCCCCAGTTCAGATATAGTAATTAGTCAACCAAAATGGGTTCCATACAAGATGGCCATTGGCTCACTATGTAACAATCCAGACTGTGTCAAATCCGTGTGGGGCACACATCTACATGTTGGCAGAGACTCCTGGTCTCTGCCTGCTGAAGTTGGAAAAACTAAACATGATTTGAGTGGAGGTGGACAACAAAATATCGTTTGTTGGCAACTGTGTCTAGTTAGAGAAAACATCCTTAACTTAAAACTGGTCATTGTTTCTCATGGATGTACAGTAAACAACACCACACTTTCTCATCTTATTTGTTAGATTTTTTTCACCACCAACATGTGAAACAGACAGTTGGTGGATTTAAACAAGAGCACTCTATAGTACTGTTGCATCTGAAGGCTTTTTTTTTTTTAAATAACATCCAGTCTAATTTTACCACCTGCTTTGCTGTCAGTGAACTGATTAGACATTGCTGCAAAAATTATTATTAAACTCTTTCATTGAAACTAATTTAAATACAAAAGAATGTCTGGTTTGGAGTTCTCTAAGTTTAGCCATTCTAACTCTGCTTTATTACTCAGTTTTATCATGCTCTTATTTTATTAGAAAAATTAACATATTAGTGCTAGTGTTGCTGAATGTACTATAAATGCATTGCGGTGACACATAAAGAATAGCTGTGTTTTTTTTTCTTTTTAGATAATGAGACTGTTGACTCATCAGAGTTGGCGTTTGCATGCGGCGTGAGGAAATGTCCGGAAAAGTATGACTGCAACGACACCTGGATTGGGCCCAATGACGGCATTACACAGTTTGACAACATTCTATTTGCTGTTCTCACCGTCTTCCAGTGCATCACCATGGAGGGCTGGACAGCTGTGCTTTATAATGTGAGTCCTTACACTTAGTCAGATTAAGAACCATGACTCATCAGACTGATTACCGTTAAATCTTTAATCATTTGAACATTACTGACATTGCAGACTAATGATGCTCTGGGCATCACATGGAATTGGATGTACTTCATTCCTCTCATCATTATTGGCTCATTCTTTGTGTTGAATCTAGTGCTGGGAGTTCTGTCAGGGTGAGTGGGCTTCTTCCTGTGTTTGCAAGAAAAAAATGTCTTAGTGTCAGTATAGTGGAGTAAGACAGCTGTTTCCTGCTTCCTCAGAGAATTTGCCAAGGAAAGGGAGAGGGTGGAGAACAGGAGAGCCTTCATGAAGTTACGTCGGCAGCAACAAGTGGAAAGAGAACTGAATGGCTACCGAGCCTGGATAGACAGGGCAGGTACTAAGAAGAAGAAAAACTTTCATCTTGCTTTTCTGCAGAACTGTGTGATAGAAATGTGACCTAATAGGTTTTCCTAAACAGTAGCTAGTTTGGAAATAGGTTTTGGACTCATTGGTGCAGAACTAGCCAAGCATTTTAGCACTATTAAATTACACATCTTTGCTGGAACATTTAATTTAATGATTAGATTTCATTATGTGGCTTATAGTGGTTTATATTTACAAATGTTAACTTGGTGCTTTTTACAAGAGAAGCAGGTTCAATTAATACCCAGCTACATAGAATCCAATTTGGTCCAAATAGAAGTCAGATCAGTTTAATTCATTCCAATACAATCTGAGCTTATAGTCAAATTGAAAACAGTCTTGGCCATGAGTATTTTCTATGGAAAGAAAAACAAAAACACAAAGATAATGGCAGTGGTAGCTTCGTCAATTAGTCAATCAACGACAGAGTCGGGTGTAACTTTCATTAGGACAAGTAACAAGATTGCGAATTGCTAATGGACGCAATAGCTCAATGACTTCACCCATGAAAGTACACACTGGTAAACATAGAAGCACTGGGCTAGCTGTACCTTTTTATAGAAAAGACATGGACAGAAATATGAAGAAATGGCTGCAGTAGCTTTGTTGGTCATCTCAAGGAAAGCGGCACATTCAAACACAGAAGGTTTAAAGACTTTGGGTTTAAACCTTACCGAAGTTGCGTGAACTTCCCAAGCCCTGGCATGTTTTGGAAAGTGACTCCTCTACCAGGGTTTGAGATCTTCATCAGAGTCACAGAGTTGAGAAGCACAAACATGCAGTGCTGTAATGGCATTCTACATTGCTTGTCTCCCACGCAAGCAGAGGGTGAGAAAAAGGTGATACTGACTCACTGACTTAAATTTGTGTGCATGTACGTATGTGCACGCGCATCTCACTGTTTACATGCCCGAGTGTGTGCGCGATGTAGACGCTGTGCATAGTTATGTGTGCACAAATGTGGGAGAGTGTGGGAAGAAGGAGAAAAGAGAGACAGAATACAAGGGAGATCAAGAAATCAGTCTTCAGAGAAGGTCAACCCGGCCTCTTAAGGTAGAGCTTACATCAGTTCCTGCAAATGTTTGTAGACATCCTAAACTATTTATTCCTGAAAACTGTAAAGCTCTTGTTCACATGGTTTGAATTGTTTCTTTGTATGTAACATTGAGCTTTATTGCGTTACAGAGGAAGTCATGCTTGCAGAGGAGAATAAAAATTCAGGCAGATCCCCATTAGATGGTAAGATCCTATGTTGTTGGAGAAGTTTTCTTTTTACTTTTCACTTGTCAGTGTCTTATTTTATTCAATGAATCTTAAATTTGATTTGACTTTTAAAAAATGAATTAGAGAATTATTAGTGTTTGTAACAATTCAAACTCAATTATTGTATTTTCCATTGGCCTCAGAAGTCTGGTTATCATGTTATTGCCACTGATTTATTACTTTTTGTGGTGCTAACATCATAATAAAGTTTAAGAAATACAATTATTATTTGTGATTAAGATTACAAATAAATATTTTACAGTACTTTGTGTCCTGCTGGTTTAATTCAAGAGAAAAAGTCAAGACGTCCAAAAAACTGTTTATATCTGCAATTCAGATTGTGTTTTATATGTTCAACATCCCTTCAGAATCTGAGCTGCAGGTTGATCTGGAATCGTGTCACAAGAAGTTCATTTCTTCCATTTTGTGTTGTATTTTTTTCAGTGCTAAAACGAGCAAGTAAAAAGACAGGTGCACGAAGAGGCGCACCAGGAAGTGACAAGTACACAGACATGTCCACCGCCAGTAAGTCAAGGACATTTCTCATTTCTTTTTAACTTACAGTAGAAACTTTTGGACAACATATGACCACCAGTTCAAATAACATGGAAGACCTGTAAAATCTTAATCTAGGTAAAATGTTTGCTTTTCTGTTTTTCACCAATAAAATGTGTTCAGAATGTAATATGAACAGTGCCTATTACATATCAATAAATAACTATTGGCAGCAAAGCTTCAAAACTTAAAGAGTAATCTAGTCTGCCGTTGCCTCATTCTGTACCTACTTAGAAACAGCATGTTCCACATTTACTGGTGCCCTGTGTAAAAGGTATATTGGATATCATATCAAAGTATATCGCATTAGAAAAATATCATAAAAATATTATTAGAAAAATACATCCTTAAGTTTAAGTTAATTTTTTAGTTTGAAATGTAAATATATTTATTTTTTATGTAATTTTTTTTATAAATATGGTAGCATATTTATTGAAAGCCCTATTAACTCTCACAAAGAGAGTAACAAAAGTATCTTGGGGCTCTTACTTAGCAACCTGTGAGTTCACATTTTACGGGGCTGCAAATGTGACAGAGGTCCATTTCTATTAGTCATTCTTCAAATTGGGAAAGAAAAGAAAGCATGCCACTCAAGTCATTATTAACAAGCTTTATCTTGCCACCATAGACTGTGAGCAGAGTGGAAAGGGACAGAAAAAAAATCAGTGGCAACGGGTGGGATTTATTTTGTACTAAGATTGCATTAAACCAATTTGAAACATTTTCATCAGGGGTGTCTCTAATTGTGGAAGATCCTTTTCTTCATATTTCCCTTTAATTTTGGCATTAAAACGGCATAAAATATTTTTTATTTTGTTCATTGATGTTCCTATTTTTCCTACCTCTAGGCATGTCAAGATCAAGAATGAACTTTCGCAGCGGCCGTCGTGGCCCAGCTGCCTACCTGCGACGTAAAGAGCGCATGTTGCGCATTTCCATCCGCCGCATGGTGAAGACAGACACATTCTATTTGATGGTCCTCAGTCTGGTGGCTCTCAACACCATCTGCGTGGCCATCGTGCACCATGACCAGCCTGACTGGCTGACCATCATCCTCTGTGTGTTTCAATCATGAACAGCTGACAGGGTTTTTCTTTTAACTAACACCTTGAAGAGAAAAATTTAGGTCACGTTTAACAATGGAGCTGTTTGTGATTTTATGATACCTCATTTGAGCTTTTTGACATGACTGGTTTGTTCTGGTTCTCTTCATATCTGCAGACTATGCAGAGTTTGTGTTCCTGGGGCTGTTTCTGGCTGAGATGTTTTTGAAAATGTACGGTCTGGGTTTCCGGCTCTACTTCCATTCGTCTTTCAACTGCTTTGACTGTGGGGTGAGATCCTTCATCCTTTATTCTGACTCCATGTGATTGTAGAAAAAGCAGTAAAATTAGTTTTGCTTCATAGACATTAATGTTTAGATTTCATGCTACACAATAAAGACTTTGATGTATCACTTGGAATAAACAGTTATTCTTTTAGACTATAATTAAACAATACCTTGAACTAATAAAGCCCACCTACAAACTTACATAATCATTGCATGCTTTTTGCCTGAGCTAGTAAGACTTGAACATGTCCCTCCCATAGCTACATTTTTCTTAACAGCAATCAAGATTACAGTCATGGAACATAATTTGTTTTCCTTCTTCATGTGTAACATGTTCTGCAGGTCATTATCGGCAGCATCTTTGAGGTGGTATGGGGCTTTTTTAGGCCCGGCATGTCGTTTGGTATCAGTGTACTGAGAGCGCTGAGACTTCTGAGAATATTCAAGATCACCAAGTGAGTTTGTCGGCCTTCAAAAACAAGAAAAATTAAGTGAGGGTCAGAAAGTTTTAGTCAGATAGATTTATAATTTCTTCAAACCTTTATGAAATGTATGACTTGAAAAATACCATAACATACAGTAATAACTTCACGTTTTTTAGCTTACCTAGTAGCACAGGTGTGGCTTAATTTTACACCTATATGATATCTAAATTTAATTCATCTATGTATTATGTTAAAAGCTTCATAACAGATTTTTACAACAGATTTTGGCTACTTTATTTAAATCCCTGTTTCCAATATTAGTGGCAGTATAATTGCTATTACAGTAGGCCAGTTTCAGTAGCAGAAGTGTTTTGCATAATTGTAGATAAAAAAGAAAAGAGTCTGTCTGCATTTCAGACTTTTTAAGGTCCAAAATTAGAATGGTGGGATTTAAAACCTTTAATGACTTTAAAACCTTGTAGAAATTCTGGTTTCAGAGAAATTGATGTGTCAAATATACATTTTTTTCTTGGCAGGTACTGGGCTTCTCTCAGGAACCTGGTTGTTTCCCTGATGAGCTCCATGAAGTCCATTATCAGCTTGCTTTTTCTTCTCTTTCTCTTCACTGTGGTGTTTGCACTGCTCGGGATGCAGCTTTTTGGAGGGAGGTATGAACTGACTTCTTTTATTGTGAGTTCCTGTAAAACCAGTTTCTATTTTTCAGTTTGTTTTAACCTACACTTCCGCACAAGCTGTCGTTCTGAAACAGTATTTACTGGGTTAAAAATGCAACAGCAGTTTCCTCAATGGCCTCTTAGTGGGAAGAAGGAGAGGAAGTATTATGTCTGGATGAAAATAGCTCTCTTCATCCTCTTCCTCCTCTTTATTTTCTTCCTCCTGTTCTTCCTCCTTGGTCATATCTGACCCTGCCTCTCTATCTGCTTTCCCTCTAGGTTCATCTTTGAAGATTACACTCCCACCAACTTTGACACATTTCCAGCTGCCATCATGACAGTGTTTCAGGTTTGGCTCTCACAGATTCCCCCATCCTGCCTGCTCTCCATGACACATTGCACCCTGGGATATTTCTCACCCCAGGCGCAGATTAAACAACTCTGCTCAATCGCTCTCCGCCCCCTGCCTCCGCGATCGTCCCACACATCCAAGCACACATATGCGCACATGAATATCAGACAAGGGAAACGTGAACAAGTCCACATCAGATCTGCTTCAAACCAACTGCACTGTGAAAGAGTGTTTTGATCAGCACACATAGTAATTATTAGCTCGTCACCCTTTTAATACCATATTGTTATCAGAATGGGGGGGTTCGTCTGCGGTTTGGAGTATTTTTAAGCCAACGTTGGCTTTAATCTAGCCTGAGCTGTGTAATTATTTCTGCTATATGTTCCGTGCCTTTAATTACCTGCAGATTCTGACTGGTGAGGACTGGAACGAGGTGATGTATAATGGAATCCGCTCACAAGGAGGCGTTCAGTACGGCATGTGGTCATCCATCTACTTCATAGTGCTCACTCTGTTTGGTAACTGTATCCTTGTTGACCTCAGAAGTGGCCAGAGAGCTGTGATGTAACCAGGACCCTTGTGCACCATCACTTTTGAAAGTATTCAGATAATACAATAATGCATTCTTGAAAAATTCAATTATAGGAGATGCTTTACAGTGTAAAAATAGAAAAGCATTAACAGTGAAATGAACTAAAATAGTCCCTTGTAGCCATATTGGGGAAATAAGTTGTTATAGTTTCAGTCAGAAGTTTACATTCAGTCATCACCGACATGAGTTATTTATTGATAGTTATCTTCTAAAAAGATAACTGTCTTCCCTATCTTCAAAGAATAATAATAAAAAAGATTTGTGCATTTTTGGTATTCTGACCACCAATTTTCAATTATGGGTTTGAAAAAACCCTCTGTGATTTATATTTTCTTGAAAACAACAAATGTGGCACAAAAAAATACAAACAAAAACAATTAGGAGTAAATTTTGCAGGCTCTTGTTAGCTTGTTTAAAACATTTTCCAGACTGAGATATAATTGAAGCTGCATATTGTTTTGCAGTTGTGGCTATGTCCAGCAGTCACCTGAAGATTTACAGTTTTTGCTGTGAATGTTATTAAATAACGAAGATAAGAAAATCCTGAAATTATTTACATTTATTTTAAATGACTCTGCCTCCCTAGCAAACTATTTTCATGTTGCTCTCATATTGCTAATAAAGGCACTGAATTCTATCTAGATATTTAAGAACTTGTTGACTTGGAAATCAAATAAAAGCTGTATATCTTGATATATCTTGTGTCAAATTTAAAGTCCTAGTATTTTTTTTAAAGAGAAGAGATGGTGAATCTTTGCTAGCCATATTAATCCTTAACAACCTTTATGACAGACACATTACTTAATGTCTTCTTGGCTATCGCTGTGGATAATTTGGCAAACGCGCAGGAACTAACCAAGGTTTGCATTTTTTTATATCAATATTGAGTGAACTTGTAAAAATTATATATTTTCATGTGTTTTTGTGTTTAAAACTTTAAATATCAAATCATTGTTCATGACATTTGAATCCCCAGGATGAAGAGGAGGAAGAGGAGTTCTTCAATCAGAGATATGCAAGAGGAAGAGACGGCTTGATATCAGAGTAAGTTATTGGTTTACATCTTACATCAGTCTTTTTTAAAATAAGACAGAATTCATTCATATTTTAGTGTATGACCAAAACACAATCCAACTCATAGGTTCATCTGATCAATGGGATTACTGTATTAATACAGGCGTCCCATTGCTAAATGCAATGTCATAAATTATGGTAATTTCAAAACAAAACAGATTAAATTATAATGATATTTGATAATGTATCCTAGGTTTAACCTTTGTTGTTTTCTTTGATTTGTTATCTAAATGATAAAAATACCACTAAAGGAGACAAGATAAGCTGCTGTCTTCTTGTAATAACACTGCAATATTGATGTGTTTTCATTGTCCAGCAGTATAAAAAACACTGATATTTTACTTTTGAACATATGAACATAACAGCTTTTAAAAAAAGCACAGATCTTTCAAACTCTGTGACTGTTTTAGCTTTGAATATGTATGTATCATTTGTGTGTAACATATATAAGTGTAAGTCATTTATGTGTTGCAACCACTAATATGCTTATCGATGTGAGTTTTTCTGGTTCCATCTTGTTGTCTTGTTATATTCTTGTTATGTGGCACTGAACAAAATTATTTGATTCATAAAGTTTCTCAACTCGGCAATTTTTGAGCTCCTATTTTGATGCAGACACAAGTATGACTTAATAAAATTTAAATATCACAGAAAAAAAATGTTATTTCAGTTATTCAATGCAAAGTTAATATTGTGGTATATTTCTATTGTTTTTGTTGGTGATGATGATGATAATGGCTAGCAGAAGATGAAAACTGAAAACTCAGCTTCTTCAAAAAATGAGATTCATAAGATCAACAGCAAAAGGATGCTAAAATACAGAAATATCATCTTAAATTATATTCAAATACAGTAGATTATATGCACTCGGTAATTGCTTGTTACTCCATCAGTGCAACATGGCATGGAGGCAAAATAAATATACTTTTTGAAGATATCCTAATTTGTTGAAATGCACCTGTGTTTATGGTTAGAAAAATCTTTACAACATTAGTGTTCACCAGATGACCTCTCCCATTTCTGCTTCCATTTTCTCATTTTGTTCTGTGCCACATCAGAAGTTCAGTGTACGTTGTAAACCACTAATGTCTTGTTTTCAAATGACCACTCATCGGACAACAAAAGAATCAGAACACCAGTAAGTATAACTGAATGCATCCCTGTCACACAGACCTTTCTTTAATTTCCCTAATCGATTTCTGAGATTATTTTGTAGATGTTACACAATGTTTGCACTTTAATCCCATGCATTTTCTTTTTTGTTGTTGTGGGTTTTGTTCTCCTTTTTTTCGACCTCTGATCCGTCCCTCCTTCCAGGTATTATTGTTAATTTTTTGGATGTTTTTTCGCACATTGTTCCATGGGAATATTTTCTGTTAAGAATTAGCAGACATTATTAGCAGACAGTTTGCCCTTCTTTTTTTTTTGCAACTTTTATTTCATTTTTTTCCCCCAACATTTTCTGATTAGATAGCTGGTGTGCCAAATGGATCTTTGTATGTTTGTTTCTTGTTACTTAATCTGTCTGTATGGACAGGTTACTGCCCCCATATTTAAGTGTGTTTTGTGTTGTGATGTTTTAGTGGCAGAAGAAGGCCCTACCTATACAGAAAACGTGCAATCCATAGAGGGCGGCCCAATTTCCCAGAGGACCCTGACTGCGCTGCGGGGCCCCCAGATGAGCAGCCCCTTAAAAGCACCAGGGCCTTTGCTAACCGCCGGGAGAGGAGAAGAAAAGTTAACATGTCCGTGTGGGAGCAGAGAGCCAACCAACTACGCAAACGTCGTCAAATGGCAAGCAGAGAGGAACTGTTTAGCACTCCTACAGAAGACAACATTGAAACTCCCTCTGTTCCCAAACATGTCCCCGCCATCTCCCCAGAGACCAGCCCGGCTCACCTGCCCGAGTCTCCCATGTCAGTGAAGATGCCCCTACCTGAGCCCCCAATGTCCGTCTCTATTCCAATGCCAGAGCCTCCAGCTTCTGAGCCTCTCGTCAATTTGAGTGAGGAGAAAACCGCAGGAGCAAACCACCGGACCGCCGGCGGCGGGAGGCACCGGATGGCCCGGAAGTTCAGGTCCAGTCAGGGACCAGAAGAAGGAGCCCGCCACAGGCGCCACCGTCACCGAGAAGCCCGGGTTGAGGCCAAGAGTCTGGACTGCACACAGACCCCACGTGAGGTTCTACATATCAGACGGTCGCTCAGTCAAGAGAGGAAGACTATTGATGAAAGAGAGGAGAAGGAAGACAGAGACGAGAGTGGGAGAGCTGAAGGAGAGGGAGGACAACAGAACAAAGCACAGACAGAGGAAGATGATGGGACATGCATTGTCAATCCATACGCAGAAGTCGGGGAAGAGTGCAGAAGGTAGGGAAGTTCTTGTGAAATATTTCTTTTCTTTATTCAAAGTTTTATTCTTCCACAAATTTCACTTTGAAAAACAATTCTTCTGATCAAATCATCAGACCCATCATTTTTTGCCAGTCTTGTGCTCATTTTGCTATTTGGATGGCATGTAGTCTTCTCATGTAACATGACATAAAGAGAGAGGGAGCTCTTTAACTTTTCTGGTTTGCACAATCTAAAAAGTAACATCAAAACTTTTTATGTTACATGATGGTAGGTCAGTCCAAAGTTAAAACAATGTCTGTCATATTTTTCTGAACTCATTATTGTTCATACCAACTGATGCAACTGCTAGACCCAAGCTTATTTTACTTAAATCTGTTGTTTACAGTGACAAAGTCACCCTTGATCAAGAGGAACAAAAACACAAAAAGCATACATTTCAAGTTAATTTACTTAAACTTTTAAACAGTTTCTTTATGATAACATATTGTGGTATTTATTTTTTATTTCTTGCCTTTTTATGTTTTGAAATATTTTTTCTATGATGAAACAGAGATGCTGCACCCAGCAGCGATATTCCTGATCCTCCACAGTGCACCTGGTCAAAGCAGGGAGAGGGTGGCTGCAGGGATCAGTATGAATCCCTGAGCCAGAACATGTCAATGGACCCCGCTTTAGAGGGAAAAGAGTACACCGTGAGTACCATCGAGTCGGAGAAACGCAAGATATCCATCAAGCGTGAAAAGTCCAACCCAGAGGGAAGCGTGGCCATTGAAATGTCTTCACAGCCCCTTCTGGAGCTCACTCCTGTCACAGGTAGACCTGTGTTTCCTTTCCCCCTGCAGTCATACTGCATTAAACATGGCATCATAAAAATAGTACCACCAGGTGCAGGTATTTCTGAATTCTAAATTTAGTAGCTACTAGTCTTTTTTTGGTTAATATTCTTTGTCATAGCTGTCCATGAAAAAAATAACTCACTTCCACCTCTTGGTCTTCTTTCACATTCTGGGTTATTTTAGAGAACAGCATAGAGTTGGAGGCGTACGAGTCTGATGAGAAAGAGGAGGAAACAGAAGATGAGGAACCACCGATGCCTCCTAAAGCCGCAGCGCCTGACAGCATGTTCATCTTCAAAGCCTCCAACCCGTAAAATACAACAAATATCCTATAAATCATTCATCTTGAATTTTTGCATGCACCCAGTCAGCATCCTCCCTTTTGTTTCTCCACAGCATCAGGAGGATCTGTCACTATGTGGTCAATCTTCGCTACTTTGAAATGACCATCCTCCTTGTGATTGTGGCGAGTAGCATCGCGTTGGCAGCAGAGGACCCTGTGTGCACAAATTCAGACAGAAACAAGGTATGTGGACTGTTAATGGCTGTTACTAATTTTGCATTTATGGGTACATTCTGGTTAATTAAATATTTGTGTAAATGTAAATATATGTGACTGGAATAAAATAAATGCTTAAATGAGGTGTTCAGATCCAGTTAGTTCTTAATTCAGTGATCAAAGCTCATAATATTCATAGTGACTGCCGAAACATTGTGGAATAGCTTACCTCTACATGTTCACCCCATTCATCTATTTTCTTTGGCCTGTGATTGATTATGTATGACGCCCTAAATAATTATTTGAAATCCTATTTGCCTCTTTATGATTGTGGATGGTATTGTGAAGCAATTCAGCCAACTGATGTTGTTTTAAAATGTTCTATATAAATAAACTTGGCATTAACATATCTTTTTTTATAATACTACCTAATATCAAAAGAAAACATATTGGAACTTTAGAGTGTGAATAAAGTCTAAGAAACTTTATTCTTTCCACTGTATCATCCATCACAAACTGAAAATGTTGTTAGAACACCCTTAAATGATGATTACAACCTCACGCTTTCTCATAGTAAATTACCGAAGATGACATTTTAGCTCGGTGCGACTGTCAGGTTGGATCTGTAGTTGACATAACACAGTCAGCAACAATGTGTCATGACACATTTGGCTTTCACGCACATACAAGGTGAGAATCAGCAACTCGGCCTGGCAAATCGCTGTGCAGTTTGTTTTATTACAACTTTTCCCTTTTCACAGTGTCATGGAAAGTGTCCAGAGTAAGCACACATTCGTCTTCTTTTTTTACGTCCAGATAGAGCAATGCTCCAAATCCATTGTGAATTCATAAGAATTTTCTCAGCAATAGTAAAAAGACATTTTGAGGCACTGAGTTGGTGTCCGTTTTAAACCCGTTTGTTGCTCTGATGCTGATTTTCCTCTTATAAATTGGTCTCATGAGTCATGCAGCTTAATGGTAGCATTGCTCTACATTACTGCCGCACTTTAGGTAATCAGTGTGGTTGTTATTCTGCCAAACAACTGATATTTTGTGATTTGTTTTGGTGAATATTGTATGAGTGAGATGATTCAACAGACCCAGATCCTGACAGAACTAAAAATATCAGTATTTTTGTATCTGTGTCTATAATTGTATCTGCTTAGTTGATTCAGGCTGATTTTGATAGCATTCCCCAATGAGCTGTTCCATCCTGGTGAGTCTTGTCCTGAGGTATTTTTGTTTGGTCACCTCTCTAAGTACTGGGTAATAAGTGTAGAACCTGGTGAATAAGTCTAATGTAGATTTGATCTACTATGGGGAGTTTGGTTAAATGCCTTTTTCAAACCGTACAGGTGCTGCGATATTTTGATTACGTCTTCACTGGAGTGTTCACCTTTGAAATGATCATAAAGGTAGGTGACTGAAGCAATTTTCCCATTTCCCATTTCAATTTTATATTTAAGACATTTTACAACATTTTTCTGGGCCTTTTTTCTGCATGCCTATATTTTTGGCCTCCAGATGATAGACCAGGGTCTCATTCTGCATGATGGCTCCTATTTCCGAGACATGTGGAACCTCCTGGACTTCATTGTAGTGGTGGGAGCTCTGATCGCCTTTGCTCTAACGTGAGTCACAACACAGTTCAGCCTTTTCCTATGACTAATGACTGACTCACCGCAGCTCATAAGTTTGAGAGCATGCAGTACTTTTATAAGCGGCCCTTCCTGAAGTCACAAGCTGCATATATCGAGACACCTGTGAGCTTTTAGAGTGTGTAACTCAGTTTTAAGTTTCACTTCAGGGCTTTAAGAGGAGAAGGTGGTTTTTGGTGTAACTTTTTTTCTGTTGTCTTTCATGGCTTGCATGCGACAGATAATTCACTAACTAACTAACTAACCCCCTCTGTGCAAGTTTTACTGTATGTTAATTTCTCTGTTGTTAATATGGATGTGATGTAACCTTTTTTTATCCCTGAATTTTTTTCTCTGTTGTTCCTGTGGATTTTATGACTGTTGGGGCAACCAGGAATGTGATGGGGTAAACATTTTTTTACATGTGAACATCTCCCATAAATCTTCTACATATTTCTCTTATTTCCATCCATCTTGACCTTTGCTTTCTCTTTAGTTTTGTGCTTTTCTTACGATACTATAGTTTACATGTCACTCAAAGAGTCAGGCATTTATTAGGAGTATAAAATGTGAGTAAGTACAGATAGATAGATAGATAGATAGATAGATAGATAGATAGATAGATAGATAGATAGATAGATAGATAGATAGATAGATA
>CAEFZY010058750.1:0-20195 GCA_903066815.1 Brachyrhaphis roseni
TTTGCTGCACAAACCAGCACAAACGTAGCACAAACGTTTGACACCAATTTTGTCTGATTTGAAGAAGGTGGGGGGGCTGGTTGACCTCTGATGACCTCTAAAAACATTTCATTATATCTTTAAAATGATAGCGGCACAAACGAAAATTTTTGCTGCACAAACCAGCACAAACGTAGCACAACGTTTGACACCAATTTTGTCTGATTTGAAGAAGGTGGGGGGGCCAACTTCACTCAGGTGGATAAATCTACCTGAAGTGTCTGCAGTGATGGGGATAAATCTACCTGAAGTGTCTGCAGTGATGGGGATAAATCTACCTGAAGAGTCTGCAGTGATGGGGATAAATCTACCTGAAGTGTCTGCCGTGAGGTTTTCCCCCCGGAGGAGCTGCACCACATGCTGCCAGTCCCAACTGGCTGAGTTCATCTCCACCAGTTCTGATGAAGCCTGGACCAGCTGAGGCCCAAAGAGAACAACACACATCCAGTAAAACTCACATTGTCAAGGTAAGTTTTCAAACTTTTCCAGCAGTTTTAATTCACTACTAGATAATATAAGTCACTACTGTTATTAATAATATCTTAATATCTACATTCTATTGTAGATGTAAAGTAAACTAAAATATATCATTTTATGTTTTGAAATGCCTCCCAAACATCTGACATTTCCCTCAATTTAAATAAATTCACCATATAAAATATAAAAACTTTTATTTCAATTGCACAGATCAATCTAAGATATTAGGAATGATAAATATTGATTATATTGAAACAATCCAAACAAATTCTGTTAAGGTAGAAATCCTTCAAATTAAAATTTACACACAGCATACAAAAAAAGTTACTAAAAAATCTCTTAATAATTTTCCCGCTAAGTTTTCTGGTATTTACCAAATCTAAATAATTTTGGTAATTTTAACTAACCTAAAACAATAAAAGTTTAGTTTGATTTAACTTTAAACTGCAGTGAGTAAAATGTTTTTGTGTCTTTTATTAGGTGCCTGAAAATATCTGGTTTCAACTGTAAAATTATGTTTTCAATTGCACTCTATTATAAAACTGTGCAGTTTGAATATCAAGCACTTTCAAGGACTTTAGACAGAAATCAAGCACTTTCCAAAACCTTAAACACCTACTCAAGGATTTCAAGCACCTGTCAAACCCTGATTCTTAGTTTGGTCATTTGCTTCAAATAAAACTGATAAAAACTGAGTTATTTGAGGGATATAGTGCTTTATTTTCATATAATTAAAATTTTACTGATTTGTGCAGGAAAAATTAACAACATCCAAAGAAAAACAGGCCCAGTTCCAAATATTTAAATTGAAATTCAAGCGGGTTATGAAGCGCTTCTACTCAAGGTTCATGTTTTATTACCAGCTGCTCAGTAAAATAACTTGTTTTGTTTGTGAGTGCTGCTTTCTGACCTTTTTGAGCTCCACTTTCAGGCTGTATGGATCACTGCCGAGGTGGAAGAGAGACTTTTTGAATCGTTCAACAAGTCGCCGTTTCATGTTGTAGTTCGGAGCCGGAGGAAGCTGGAAAATATCAGGACTAACATGAATTTAAAGAAATCATATGTAGAATTTATTTGACTCAAGCTCTTGATTTTTAAATAAAAAAAAATTAAATTAAATTAAAAAATAAATTATTTTTACTTTTTTTTAATGTAAAACTGTAAAAAAAAAAAAAAGATACAAATGTGAAAGTATTTCAATTTAAAAGTAAGATTTAAAAAATTATTTTTAAAATAAATTTTTACTTTAAAAATAAATAAAAATGTAATTTTTAAATTTAATATTTATTTAAAAAAATAATAAAAATGTAATTTTTTAAAATTAAAAAAATTATTTTTAAAATAAAAGGAAATTTATTTAAAAAAATAAATGAATAAAAAATTATTTAAAAAATAAATAAATAAAAATTTAACTTTTAGAATAAATTTTATTTATTTTAATAAATAAAAATATATATTTTTAAATGAGAAATAATTTTTAAAATAAAATTTATTTAAAAAATAAATTAATAAAAATTTATTTTAAAAAAAATAAACATTTTATTTTTAAAAATAAACTTGAAAAATGACAGTACTTGAGTGATGAAGATGATTTTGTGCAGCTGAACCAGCAGCCGTTGGATGGGATCGTCGATCTGTCGCAGTTTCCTCTGAGAGACACAGATTCCCACAGACCCTGAGACAAGAGGAAAACTATTCATCCTGGCTCAGAAAATTCACATTTTATATCAAAGGGGACACACAGCGTGTAAAATGTGTGCACTGCTTCTCTATTTTGTGTCATAACTTTATTTAAAGTCAGATGTTGAAATGGTACCTGGTCTTGATTTTATCTTGCAAGCAGTAAAATCCCCACTGAGAAAAAGAGGAAGTGAGAGAAGCAGTTCAGCAGATTAATGTCGACACCAGTTCCTCTCTAACCAGAGGAGGCCGGGATGGGAATGGAAATTAATGCAAATGTTAAAAAAATATGAGTCTGTTTTCACCTACCAGGCTACAATCTGATCCGGTGTGGCACAAACCACGGGCTCCAAGTCTGGAGCTGAAAATAAAACAAAGGTTGTTAAATAAAATCCACATGAACTCAAACAAAGAGCCAAATGTTAACTCACAAATAAAGACGATAAATGTCTCCTTCACCCCACATCAGTGGTGTCCAAACTTATATCATTAAGTTGAAAGAACATGGGTCTCAACATTTGTATATTTAAAAAAATATAAGTTTTTGTGCCTTTTTCATTTGATCTGTTCAATAATAAACAAAAGAATATTTCATTGAGATGAAAAAATAGTCGGATTTTTGTAGAATATTTTTAGAAACAGTTATAACCAATCAAGTTTATTTCACATTTCAGCAACAAAGCTACTGCTGAGACATTAGTCCTCTAAGTGCTTTACATCTTAAAAACACAAAGTCATAAAACACACAAACATTACATTTGGTCAAGTGTCGTCGTTACACATCAGATTATTGATTAATGTTTCACTGATTACGTTTCAAAAACAACTCTAACCAGGTGGGTTTTAGTCGAGATTTAAAGGAAACTCAGTGTTTCAGCAGGTTTGTAGTTTTCTGGAAGTTTGTTCCAGATTTGTGGTGCTTAGAAGCTGAATGCTGCTTCTCCTCGTTTTGTTCTGGGGATGCAAAGCAGACCCAGAACCAGCAGACCTGAGAGGTTCTGGAAGGTTGCTATGACGACAGCAGACCTTTAATATATTGTGGTGTTAAACCATCCAGTGATTCATAAAATAACAGTATTTTAAAGTCTATTCTTTGAGCTACAGGGAGCCAGTGAAGGACTGTAGAACTGGTTCTGGTTTTAGTCAGAACTCCAGCAGCAGCGTTCTGGATCAGCTGCAGCTGGAGGATTGATGTTTTTAGACATTGTTGCAGTAATCAGTGCAACTGGATGAGTTACTTTAGATCAGGAGAGTCGAACTCAGCTTCGTTTTGACAGCAAATGACAGGAACACGTCGTTTTCATTTCATTATCAAAAACCTGAAAGTCCTTAAAGGGCCAGTTGTGCCAGAATGTATTGATTAGTTAAAATATCAATAAATAACTGTTTGTTTCAGCATTCAGTAGCATTCAGTAAGAGATTCTTAAAATTAAGTAACATTGAGCATCTTTTCACACTGATCAGTCTGTGCAGGGTTTTGTGATTGTTTTGTGTTATTTTGCGAACAAAATCACAGATTTTGTGGTGCTAATTTAGTAATATGTGTAAGGAACTTTTGTGGTATTTGTGCAAATGTATGATGTTAAATGTGACTTTTTATCATCTGCCCTATCGATCAATGGCTATAACTTGTGGGTATCTGTTGATTTTGTGTGAATTTTGTGAAAAGCTGGAGGTACTTATTGATGTAATTTGAAGTCTAGAGGGCCACATAAAAAGCTGCGGAGGCCACAATTGGCCCTCAGGCCTCGAGTTTGATGCCTGTGCTCCAGATCTCGCTGAGACATTAGTTGTCTAATCCTGGGAATGTTCTTCAGGTGATAGAAGGCCGACTTTGTAACTGCCTTTATGTGGCTTGCTCTGATGATTCAGGTCAGAGTTCATCACTACTCCCAGATTTCCCAGTTACATCTAATCTGTATCTGTGCTTCACCTTGACAGTTTGCCTGCATGGCGTCACCAGAACTGCAGACTGCAGAGGAGCTCGGAGCCAAACATTCAGTCTCATTCAGCCGCTTTTCCTGCATTACAAAATTATATAAACACTGGAGAACAACACAAAGCAACGTGTTCAAAAACCCTACAGTCCAGGTTTACCATGTCTGAGTGGCAGAAGTTATTCCTGCTCTGTTGCCTTTCCAAAAAATACTTCTGTGTCCGTTTCCTGTCTTTATCAGCCCTGCGCTGCAGTGCATTCTGGGAGATGTAGAGTCCGTCCATCAGCCTCATCATGAGGTCAGAGATCCTGGAGCTGACGGCGACGATGTCTGGCCGCTGCTCTGGGTCCGAACTCAAACACCTGACGGGTTAGCAGATAAAATACTGAAATGTTAATCCAAATTAGCAGCAACATGTCGAGGTCTGCGCTGAAGTCTCACCATCGGATCATATCAGTGAGTCTGTCTGAAAACGCTCCTTCTTCAACCGGCTCATAGACTCCTTCAACAATCTGTCAGTTCAGAACAAGAGCAAAACTTAAGGCAGAGGGTGTAAATATGAGGTAGATTAATTTGGTTTGTTTGTGTTACCATGCTGGCCAGTGACAGCATGTTGCTGCTGTAGAACGGTGGTTGTAAAGTTGCCATCTGGTAGAGGATGCAGCCCAAAGCCCAGATGTCGGCTTTATCCCCATACGGCTTGTTCTGCACCACCTCTGGACTGTCACATGGTCACAAACTCAGAAAACATACTTCCTAGCTAAAAATCTCATTTTAAATCAGTAGAGGCTCTTCGGGTTTCCAGACAGAATTTACTAAAAGATAGTGTATTGTTCTCACTATTAAAGGTGAACTGTTGTACTTCCTTTAACAGGTGACTTTAGGTCTGTACAAAACATGTTCATTACATTTCTATGCACAAAATCATTTTCAGATAACGAGATTTTAATTTGGTCAGTTCTTCCCTTTTATGATCTCCTTTCAGAATTAGCTTTTTTAAGGCGTTTTATCATTTTAAATTCAAATAAGCTGCTGCTGACCACCCTAACCCTCCAAACTCAACATTTACACTCACAAAAATGGCTCCAAGCAGATGCACAATTATACAACTGTACATTTTTGAAAAACAAAAGTAGAGCCTCCTGCGAAACCAACAAGAATGTAGCAAGTGGTTTCTGGATGGTAAGTTAGCAACAAATCACTTATCTTTTCCAGCAGCCATTGTACAGCAAATACAGCAGTAAAACCAGCTGACCAAATGTGCTGGAGCTACACCTGTGTTCTTAAGTAACGGGCAGAGCTCCACTGGGGTTGCTAGGTAACGGCCTGGACTTAGAAAGGGTTGCTAGGTAACGGCTCATCTTCCAGACACCAAAAAGTATCAACTTAATATTTAAAAAAAATAATAATAATGAAACAGTTGGGTGTTTTATTTAAAGTGCTTGAGTTGTTTTTTATAAGCAGTTGAGATCCAAATGGAAATACAAAAATGTGAATTTTCATAACGGCTCCCTTTTAACATCTTCACTTCATAAATGTTTCCAGAGATCATTGAAGGTCAACCAGCTACCTCACATTTATAAAGTCAAGTTTGACTTTGTAGGATTGACAACATTTTGTAAATGTGGACTGGCTGGTTGACCTTTGATGATTTCTGGAAACATTTATAAATATCCTCAAAATGATGGCAGTACAAACACAAACGTTTGACACCAATTTTGTTTAATTGGTGTCAAACGTTGGTAGAAGGAGGGGCAATATTCCAGATTAAACTGCTAATATTGAACAGGTTTAGACAGTAAAATTACTATATTTAACCTCCATAATCTCCCAGCAGCAGCAGCAGCAGCAGCAGCTCCATTTTGACTGAAACTTTGTTGAATCTTTTGGTTAAAGTTTCTCACCATGAGTAAAGGATGGTGCCGACCACTGATGTCAGCTCACTGTTCTCCTGTTTCTGCTTGGCGAGCCCAAAGTCAGCTTCAAGCAGAGGGAAATATGAAGGTTTAACCCTCCGAACTAGAGAGGACAGGAAGGAGGAAGTGGCACCTGTTCAGACTCACTGATGGTGACTTTATTGTTCTCTCCCAGCATGATGTTACTGGGTGAAAGGTCACGGTGAACTATCCTCTTCTCCTTGTGCAGGTACCTCAACGCCAGGCACATCTGAGAGAAAACCGAACAGATTCAAAAATGCAATCTGAGATTATAATAATTCTGTAATTTTACTACTTTAATTTTCTTCCCTAATACTCTAGACCATCTGTAACCTGTCCTCTCAGTCCCAAATTCTGCTTTTTCCTATTAATATTGTTTCTTCCCTCCTGGTCTCCTTGAACTGAGTTTTCTTCTTACTCTACCTGACCAGTCAAGCTTTCCAGATCTTCCTGGATGCGTTTCTCAGTATGTAACTAAAAAGCTAAATTGAAAAGTTTTACCTGGATGAAAATGTTCCAGATTCTGTCTTCAGTGAATTTCTGTTGCTTGTCCCTCAGAGAGTTGAAATGTTCAGCCAGTGGCACGCCTTCGATCAGCTCCATTACGATGTAAAGCTTGTCGTCTACAGGCAGAGAGCATGTTCGGCTTTATTCAACGGTTTGAATGAAAACAATCCCCAATGTGTGGTAATGAGAGGCACTGTAATCACCTTCCAAAAATGTTTTATAATATTTAACTATGTTTGGGTGTGTCATCTAGAAGAAGGGAAGAAATAAATGATTATCTACACATATTAAATAAATACATGTAGAAATGTTGAGCAGGATGGGAGCTGTGCCTGTTCTCTGATGACTGTAAGCTCAAAGATTATCTTTTCCACATTACTGTCTCTGGACTTCTTGTCTTTGCCAAACACCGGGTTGTGCAGGTTCACCTCCTTCAGAGCCAGGAAGTTCTGACCGGTCTGCTTTTGGACCTGTCAATAAGAGCGCATGAGCTGAAATTTAACATAAACAGAACATTATGTTAGTTTTCTGCATGTTTGTTTTACTTTAAAGACACTTCCAAACGCTCCAGAGCCCAGGTGATCCAATATGGAGTAGCCACCGATTACTCTGAGCGGCAGTCGGTTCTGGTTCAGGGACTCAATATTCTCTCTCAGACAACTCAGTTCCTCTTCCTCCATTAAAATAAAAATACATTTATTATTTTACCAGGTTTGAAAAACGAATGAGAAAAGTTATATTTTATGTATTAAAAGGTAATAAAATCCTATTCCAGTCCAACAAACTAGTATTTCTTTGTTCTTACGGTGAAGAGTGACACTTTGGTTTGTAGCTCCTCATAAGCTGTGAGGTCTCTGACATAATGTCCAACATCAATAAACGACTCAAAGAGGTCTGTGGGAAAGAACCTGAGAGGGATGAAAGGTTACAGAACAGCTGGGTTCATCCATCTCTGGTAAATATCAGATTTAAAGAATAGGTTTGAACATTTTAATAAGGCTTTTCCCATGTAGAGGCTTAAAAGGCCGATAAGTGAAGAGAAGCAGCAACACAAACAGTGCAGCAAAATATACAAAGAAATAAATTCAAACTTGCATTGTGGAAAAATAAAACTGGATCAGTAATCCAAAATTTGGCACATACTAATAAAACCTGCTTCAAACAGAGCAGATGTCTGCATAAGAAACAAAACAGAAGAAAAAAAATCATAAGGAAATAAAGTTTCATGTTTTAAACCCTAAAGTAAAGTTCACCAGAAACAGAAAATAACATTTGAAACAGAGAAACCAAAATGCAAAATGAAAGCCTGGAAACAAAACTTGACCATGAAGGTCACAGAGGCTTTACCTTTTAAAAATAAACCTGTTTCTTTCAGCGCTGAAGAGAAAACGCAGCGCTCGGAAAGCGTAGCACTGCCAAAACAAAATATTAATATTTAATTTACTGAACAACAACAAACCTGCAGCTGCATTACTCCTTGCTTTGATATGAAGCTTATACCTGTAAAGACGTGACCTTCGGTCCAGAGCTTTTTAGCAAAATTAGGTTTGCAATTATGTAGATACCATTTTCCTAATAAAAGAAAAGTACAGTTTGTTCAGGCAAAGCTTAAATTAATATTTTGTGTTTTTTAACTAAGAGCTGTTTACTTGTACGATGTGGTGAGCAGACGTGTCGTCCAGACTCAGCTCAGTCAGAGCTGAACAGCACGCTGAAACAAGAAGCAACAACAAACCCAAATTGTTTGATAAAACTCAGACAGCGACATTAACAACTCTTCATTACAATCACAGGACATGTGCAGACATACTGTGAGCATCTTTGAACACAAATAATGTTTTTAAACATTATTTAAAATGTAAACCGTTCTGTAAAACTGTTGATCCAGTCTAAATGGCTCAGGAAATATCTGTTTACATCCTCAGCTCCTGATAAGACTTCTCTATCAGGGAGGATCATCCTTACAGTACCGCAAGCAAAAACAAACATTTTACATGATTTTCACATTATTTTCTGCCCATTGCTGTTCTTGGTGAATTTTAACATGACGGTCTAGTGTATTTTCTGCACAGTGTGAATGCTGACCGGACTGCAGAGCCACAGTGTTCTGCAGCTCCTCATGTGGTCCAAACTCCTCGGCGGCGCTGCTGGGAGCGGGAAGCATCTCCGTGCTGGAGCGGTAAGAGGCGTGCCGCCTGTCATTAAGAGAGTTATTTTACCACCAAGATAAAAACAAACAAACTTAATTACACTATTTTAGGCTTCAGCTTTAACAAGTAGACAATCAGTAACATGTTTTACAATTCTGGCAGCCATTTTAAGTTGTAGTAGTTAATCTAAAACTAAAGAATAACATAATCAAACTAGAGTAATAAGGAATAACTAGACACAACAAATAAATATACTACATGTGAATCACTAAGTCTGATTAAATCAAACAAAGAGACAAAGGAACACAGAGTGACCAAAAATTTAAAACAACTAAAAACATAACACCTATTGTTGTTCCTGGAACAGGTTAGGATATGTTAGGATCAATTTTTACAAACTTTGTTTAGCACAAAATCATTTTTAGATAAGATTTCAGTTCTGCTCAGTTCTGCTTATTTTGAGATCCTTTTAGTGCCTCCTGTCACTTTAAATCCAAATAAACTGCTGGCCACATCTCCAAACTCAACATTTACACTCACATGTGAAAATGGCTGCAAACAGATGAGCAACTGTACAACCGTAGGTCTTTGAAAAATAGAAGTGGAGCCTCCTGCACAACCAACAAGAATGTAGCAAGTGGTTCCTGGATAGAAAGTTAACAACAAAACTCATGTCTTTTCCAGAAGCCATTGTACAACACATGCAGCAGTAAAACCAGCTGACCAAATGTGCTGGAAATTTCCTTTGGTTGCTAGGTAACGGCACAGCGCCTGCTGATTTGTGACATTACATCCCAAAGGTTTTTGAAATGGCTTATTCTCCACAGACAAACAAACTTTAATTTAGAGTTTTCGTTTTAGCACTTGTGTTGTTTTTGGAGGCTGTAGAAACTAAAGTGGAAGTACAAAAACATGCAAAATGTGAATTTTGTCTAATATTTCCCTTTTAAACTTAACCATATCTACAGTCAGGGTAATAATTAAAATTAAGATAGGGGCTAGACAAGGACCAGTGTTTATCTGTCCTCACACAGTGAGAAGGACAGTAAAGTTAAAGTATTGACAAACTCAGGAGCTCACTGCCATAAAACAGGAGCAAAGAGCGAGATCACTGAATCTCCATAAAAGCCGTTTCATGGTATCCATGGCATGTAAACGCTATCTGGCCGTGGCTGTGACGGCAGGAAAATGCTTTTTACATTGTTCTACCACAGCCATAAACATGTGGAGTTTGCTAAATACTTCTGGGACTTTAATTGGAATACTGAGGGCTGGTTAGACCAAACCACACTTTAAGCAACAGACATTCCAGGATAAAACAGAATAGAAAATAGATCATAAATGTCCTTCATTGACCCACAGTGGGGAAATTCAGACGTCACAGAAGCAAGTTAAGATAAGAGGGGGCATGAAAACTCACACAAAAGTAAAAAATATAAAAACAAGAATAAGGTGCAAAACAGTAAGGATACATTTAGAACATAAGAAAATGGTGTGCAGTTATTAAAGAGGACCTATTATCCAAAATTCACATTTTGCACATTTTTGTGCTTCCATTTGGGTTTCTACTGCTTCTGTAAACAACTTTCCATGGGCTTTGTGCCCTTCCCAAGAAACCCCAGTGAAGCCTAGCCCGTTACCTAGCAACCCAAGCTGAGCTCCAGCACGTTTGGTCAGCTGGTTTTACCGCTGTGTGTGCTGTAAAATGGCTGCTAGAAAAGACAATAACTTTATTGCTGATTTACCATTTACAAACCACTTGCTGTGTTCTCGTTGGTTGTGCAGGAGGCTCTACTCCTGCTTTTCAAAGTTGTATGGTTGTATGACTGCATATCTGTTGGCAGCCATTTTTACATGTGAGGGTAAGCGTTGAGTTGGGGGGCATGGCCAGCAGCAGCTTAATTGGATTTAAAGTGACAGGAAATGTGTAAAAGATGTTAATGAAAAACAACAAACAGACTTTTTACACAAAGTTAAGAAGCATTGTTTTCTTGTCAATAGTAAGACCCACACAGGGTGTTTGTGTTTAATTCTTCTAGATTTAATACAGACAGTACTGTACTTCATGAAAGCAAAACAGCGTAAACATGCTACTTCTTGACATTTTCTCAGATACTGCTTACAGTAGTTTTATGGATATTTAAAAATGTCTTCCAGTTGTTAAATAATCCTAAAAATCTATCGTTTATTGGTCTTTGAAAATGTGTTCTTATATTATTATGCCATTAGCATTAAATTATTAGAAAATTATCTTAAAACAGCACAATATTATTGCACATCATTTTAACTTTCATGACAATTTACCGTCCAGCAGGGGTTTTTGGATCTGTTTGGAATTTGTTTAATTCTTCTAGATTTAATATAGACCATTTTGACTGTACTGTACTTCATGAAAGAAAAACACCATAGAGTAAGAGTAGTGCATGTTGATGTTCCTTACAGTAGTTTTTCTGCTGCAAACCAAAATGTAAACAAAACTTTCTGTGGTTCCAACAATAACCTTTGGCTGCAGTTGTCCAAACTTAAGCATAAAAGATCTCCGTAAAATCCAGCTTACAAACTTGTAAGACTTACACGTTGAGCAGACGGAGGAGCTGCTGCACGGCCCCCCAGCTCCGGATCTCAGCCCTGGAGTCTGGATCCTCACACAGCTGGACCAGGACCCAGGTGACGCTCCACAGCAGCTTCAGGTTCCTGCTGTGCAGGAGGCTCAGCAGCACCGGTACTCCCTCCAGCTCCTTCAGCTGGACCCTCACATGTTGCACTGAAGACAGGAGCCTCAGCAGCTCAGCACTCATTCTGCAGGAAACACAAGGCTTCACTTCATGTGGATCATGAGGCTGTTAGAGCTTTTATTTTGAAATGTTTAACCACACAGGAAGTGCATCAACTGAGAAATTAATTAAATTTCCAACCTCTTTGAGAGCAGGTCATATTCCTGCAGTATTACAAGAAGGCTATCCACAATTTGCAGTTCTCCAATTTCTGTTCTACATTCAGAGCTGCAGAGAAACAAGAGATTAGAATATTTATGTACTAAATATCTGTTTCAATTGTTGTGAAAAGTTCAAACTGTTTGTGACTCTTTAAATTACAAAATTTACTTGCTAAACAAATGCAAAAGGGTTGGATTATTATTGTTTGTTTTATTTATTTTATGAGACTCAGCTGGAATTCCTTTGATGTTTTAGAAAAATATGCAGAACTAATTCTGCTCTTTTAATTTTGATCTTCTGGTCTTGTGTGTATAAAAAGTGAAGGTATGATTAGGTCTGTTGCAATAAGCAATAAATCAATAAATCACATGATACATTAAAACTAACTCAATAATTTATATTTTCATGATTTATCATTTTTCTTTTTCTACCAAAATATGGACGATAAAAATCTTCAGTCTGGTGTTTTGGTCTCAACTATCCCCTCTTTTGAAGGATAATTGTGTTTACAGAGATTTCATAATTCATTTTATTTGTTGCTTATATTGTTATGTTTCTTTATTTTGGAAAATGTCTTCAGATCCAGTATTAAATGTTCATTACAATCTAAAGTTTATTGATCTTTGAGAAGGTGGCCTTGCATTATTATCCCATTATCTTTCTAATACTGATATATCTTAAAACAACAATATTATTGTTCATCACAACAACTTTTGGGACAATTTGTCATTGTGACAAGCCTAGCTATAATCACCTAATGTTTTACGTCTACACTTTGTGTTCTTGCCACTGACAGGGATTTAAATATTGTTTATCTAAGCAAGACAAATATCCAGTGCAAGTTGGAATATTTGTATTTTGCTTTGTTTGTTTTTCAGCATTGTTTGTTTTTTTAATACATATTTGCATGTAGAAATGTTAAAAATGACTGAAATAAATGAAAAAAAAAGCAATTAATCTCTATCTTTGTAGAGACGTTCCTACCTTTCTGCCAAAGCGGTGAGTGCAAGCAGAGCTCCCTGTAAAACGCCGCGGTCTGTGGTGGAGAGGAGTTTGACCAATGTCTGACCAATTTAAAAGTAGAAATTTAATTTCTGTTCAATATATCAGGTCATAGTACATTTCTGTGTGAGTTGATGTTTCTTATAGTTCAAAGAAGTTGGTCTGAGATTAACAGGAAATGCATAAGACTCTTTCTATTCTTCTCCTTTTTTAATTCAACCAATAATCAAACTCCTAGTTATAAAAATGACATGCTTTGGACAAAGGCCCTGAGTATATAAATGAAAATTACCCTGTGTGCGCCACTCTCAATGACCCACAGCCTTTGATTATCAGTGGTCGACAGCTTCTGAAACATGTCTGTAACAGAGATAAAATCGGTGATTCTGCTGCTGATTGAGACAAACCAGCTCCATCTGCCAGTGTTTCTGTGGTTCTGTCAACTCACAGGTCATTGTAACAAGTTTCTGTGTATCAAACACCTCCTCACCACAGGATATGTACTTGGCAGTGACAGACTCCATATACTGCAGAGAAACAGAAGGCCAATAAGAGCTACATGAGATATATTTGGATGAAGAGGTTGTTTGAGGTTATAAATAAAACCTTGAAGCATTTACCTTGGCAAGCAGACTGATGCCTTCGAGCTGGTGAAAAATATTCTGTAAAAATACCAAAAAAATCATAATTCTTTTACACAAAAGACAGAAAAAACAATTAAATTTTATTTATTTTGGTTTGTGCCTGATAATTGGGATCCCTGATCAACAGTCGAAGGCAGATCAGAACTCTATTGACGGCTTCGTGTGTTGCATGGTCGATCCATTCACTTTAATAAATAATAGTTAATAAAAAACTTTACATGTGAAAAACTATGAAAAGCTCAAGTATTTCCACAGTAATTTACCTGCAGAGTCGATTCCTGACCAAGGATGTAAGAATGTCCAGGAACAGTTTACTCAACGGGTGGCTGCTGAAACATCTTTGGTCTTTGTATATTATGCTGGAAAACAGAAAAAGGTTTTATAATCAACATGACAATAAACCATATTTAGTTTGATTCTTTATAGAGAGAAAAAAATTGCTTTTAAACCTTGGAAGAACTACAAATTACAAGTTCATTTAAAGGGGACCTATTATGCAAAACGCACATTTTAACATTTTTATATTTACATCTGGGTCTTTGCAGCTTCTAAAACAGCCAAAGCACTTAAAAAAATATCCAGTAGTTTTTTGGCAATAAGTTAATGTTTTTTGGCCCCTGGAAAATGAACGGTTTCAAAAACCTCCAGATTGATAAGTCACATTCAACGGGCACTGTGCTGTTGCCTACCAACCCCAATCCATCACCTAGCAACCCAAAGAGAGCTCAAGCAAGTTTGGTCAGCTTGTTTTAACACCATATGTGATGTTCAATGGCTGCTGGAAAAGACAACAACTTATAACATTCTTGTTGGTTGTGCAGGAGGCTCCACTTTTGCTTTTCAAAGATGTACTGTTGTATAGCGGAGCACCTGTTTGCAGCCATTTTCACATGCGAATGTAAACATTGAGTTAGGGGGCATGGCCAGCAGCAGCTTATTCTGGAAGGAGCTTAAAATAGGCAGAACTGGTCAGACTAAAGTCTCATTATCTGACAATGATTTTGTGTAAAAAAACACTAAATGTAATAAATATGTTTTGTATGGCCTTTGACCTATCCTAAACTGTTCAAGGAAGCAAAACAGGTCATCTTTAACATCTCCAAAGGCTGTAGTCGACACTTACAATAAAATGTAGATATTATTTTCACTTTTGTATCAGGGCTTCTGAGAGGCTTATTTATAAACTTTTTATAAAGATTAAAACCTCTTTATATGTATTTATAAAACTCTCAGCAGGCATAAGCTAAATGGTTTTATTTTCTAAAATGGGGTTTTCTGCATTCATCTTCTAACTTACTTTTTATTTATTGTGTATTTATAGGTGCATTTGTTGCATATTTATATTTTCTCCAGCACTTTTTTTCCACTCAAACTTCCATCAATATAGAATACAGCACTCTGGATTTAGTCACTGGTTTATGATTTAAGTACATTTGATTTTTAAATTCAGTATTGCAGAGTAAATTTTAATTTTACACTGTAGGAAACCTGAATTTTTCCAGTTGAGCCACTTCATTGTCAGGATAAGTTTCACTCCTGAGCCTGCTGTTGTGTTTTGGAGAATGTGAGGATCTGATGGTCCTGCTGCTGGCTGCTTTACTGTGACTCAGTGTTGACACCTGAAACACAGAGAAACGATCACATGACAGGGGAAAAATGAGCTGCTACGTATATTATCAGAATGTCTGGACATGCTGCTTCAGTGTGGCGTCATGTGCTGCTCTTCACCTCTTGTCTGGAGCTGCTTTTGGCAAGCAGGGACTGGAGCCTCTTCAGATCATAAGATGCCCTAGAAAACATGCTTATCAGGTGATTTGCTCATATCAGATCAGGCAAATAAATTTAAAAATTGCTAGAGGAGGAGATAACCAGTCTTACTTGCTTTGGGTTGCTCTAGATTTGAGAGGCAACTTTTGTTCTGGTCTCACTTTCTTAGCAAGGGTGGACATGTTCAGCATTTTACATTTTGTTTTCCTATGAAGCAAGAGCTAAATTTAGCCTAACTTTTTTTTTAATTTTATCTAGCCTGTTTAGCCAGACACTTATAACTTCAACTGGTAAAAAAAAACCCGAATGAAATTACTTTTAGTGTTAGCTGTTTGGCCAAAATAAAACCGGTCACCGAAAATGTCTTGTTGTCAGATGAGCTAATAATTGTTAGGTTTCTTACCCTTTTTCCACCTCCGTAAAAACAGATAGTTATTTTTAAGAAATTAAATACAAATGAAATATTCCAGAGTTACAGGCAATATATTTTATGTTTGCCAAACAGCTGACGTCCTAAATATTATCTCATGAGAAAAAGAAACGACAATTTTCTACATTGTCTTCGTTGCCATGGGTACAATGACGCTACCAGCTGTCTGTAGGCACTATAGCTATTTCAACGTTATAAGGCTCTAGATTTGATCTGGTTTGTTCATCTATTTAAAATAATGCTGATTTGAATAACCGTTATTAAAAGAAAACAGAAAAATACAGCTTAAACATACATTTTTAACAACATTTCAGTGCTTTTCTAAGTAAAACCGGTCCGCTTTGTGAAGTTTCTTTTAACTTTAAAGGTTGTGGTGTGTGACTTATCGCGAGAGCGCACTCCCACTCAAAGGAACACGAAGATATCACGAGATCTACAATGTCTCCGCTCTACTGACATTCACGTAGATTTTACGTCAGTTTTTGCATCGTAGCTGCCTTGAATTTGTAGGTTCTTACGTGACTCACTGTGCGTAGCTCAAGCAAAAGTAGCGAGAAGGGGGAATGTCGGCTTGTGAATGATCGGTGTTTGAGGCGGCAGGGACCGTTAACGTTATGGGTGAGATTACCACTGTCAGCTGCGGTTACAGCTTAGCAAAAAGCCTCATTTTAAACTGCTGTGTTTATTGTTTTACTTAGAATCGACTGCGCTATTTGAACCATTTGCTGCCGTTTAGCTACGGCAGTTGTTGGAGCAACCAACGCCCAGTCCGCCTCCACTTGGATGGGTTGCTATGCTAGCAGGCTAAACGTTAGCTTATGTTCGCTGTATAACCTAACGGGAGTGTCATTTCCTGTCGTTAGCTTTGTAGCGAAGTATTTTAGCAAACGCTACTCCTCTGTTCTATATGAGCTCTTTGAATAAGAAACCAGAATTTAAATTACGCATATCTGCTTTTGGAAGCCCACCCTAAAAAGCAGCATTTTGATAACTAGCTTCCTTCAGTATCACATTTTGGGTAAAACTGCTCGATGCGATGCTAAGTTTTGTGCCCTGAAGTTACGGGTAAATGACAGGAAACATTTGCTGTGGGTTCCTGCAAGATTAAATCCTCCCACTTTAGATGCCCGGAGCCTCATTTTGTACTGAAATTAATTTTCAGGACCTGTGCGACCTTTGCTTTGATTAAGCCGACATGACTGGAGCATTTGGCAGGCAGAGTCAGACCTGATGTCAGGTTAGACATAAGGAGGTTAGGGCTGCCATCTAATCTGGATTACAGTGGATCTAACACCTCAGAGTTCATGTTTTCACTTTAAAGTTGGCCGCCTTTGCGTTGCGAGTCTGTAAATTAGAGTCTTGCAACTGCTTTATTCGTTTATCCTCAAATTGAAACTTAGTATTTATTGTTCAGTAAAGACGAGGCCTCCTACATTTGCATGAAGATACGAGCTAAACGGATTCCTCCACCTGCCACCACTTCCTCTAGTAGACCTCTGTGATTCTACCGGAAAGGAAACACGTTGTGATTTGAAATTGCTGTTCACATTTAGGTTAATCATGAGCATGTTGACTATAGGTTACCTGCTTTGGGAGCCCATTTATTATCTCTCCTTCCTCCCACCCCTCACAAACAGGAACAGTGTGATACTACTAAAACTGAGCTGCACATCCTGTAGACAAATCAGCATTATCACGGCCTAGAGTCGCACTGGAGACGAGTGGGCTGGTGTTGGCAGGCAGAAGATGCTCTGGCATAAGAAGCAAAAATCCTCTCCTAGCCACAGGCTTGAAGAAAAGGCTATAACAATGCACAACCTTTGCTTTATGGTGCTGCTGACATTAAAGGAGCAAGTGGAGTGGAACATATACAACTCTGGCCCAACTATCTGTGTCGCTACAGTTGCTTGGATCATGAATACCTTTGCCCCAGGCTCCCGGAGTTGGAAAACAGAACCAGAATCATTTGTTTGTCAGATGATCTGATATTGATTTTTTTTTTCCTCTTTTCTTGGGACCTGGGGGGAAACTGGATCGTTCAACATTTCACTGATCGGCACAATGCAGCTGTAAGTATAGAAATCATGGTTTATGCTTGACATAACTGCTTTAAAGAGACAAATGTCTCCAAACGAATAGATAAGTTGTTAAAATGTAAGGTATGATGCTCATGTGTTTTTGTTAAATATTGTTTTTGGCAACTTAGATTTTGTATAGAGGGATATTGTCACAATAAGCAATAAATCACTTAATGAACATGTGTCAAACTCAAGGTCTGCGGGCCAAATCCGGCCCACCGTAACCATTTCTGTGGCCCTCTAGATGCTAAAAGACTTCAAGATAACAGTTTTGTGCTAATATATTATTTTATTTGTTAAATCAAATACACTTTTATGTGTATAAATATTATTTAATTTTTAGAAGTACTCATTGAGTGCAGATAAAGTTATAATATTTTAATTATTAGTTATTTTTATTACATTCTGCCTCAACCGGTCCTTAAAGGACATTTAGCCCACAACGGAAATTAGTTTGACACTCCTGAATTAATCGCATTATAGATTAAAATGATCTTAATCATTTTAATTTGGATTATAAAAGTATTCAGTCTTCTGTCAGATGGCTAGCTTTGGTCTCAACTAGTCATTTTTGTTTACAGAGACTTTAGAATTTGCTTATTTGTTACTTGTTTTATTTATTCTGGATATTTAAAATGTCTTCCAGTTACAGTGTTAAATGCTCATTCAAATTTAAAGGTCATGGATCTTTCAGAATGCATTATTATGCCATTATTATCATTATATTACTTGAAAATGGGCTCAAAACAACATGATAATTTATCACAATAACTTCTGGGACTATTTATCGTCCAGGAAGATTGGTTATTGTTACAGGCCTAACATAAGCCTGTAACCTATTAGGAGGAGCAAATCACACTAGGAATATTGATCCAGGACTAATAATAACTCTGTTTACAGCAACAAAAGAACCTGGATGGATATGTTGGCTTTGCAAGCCTCCCCAATCAAGTGTACAGGAAGTCTGTGAAGAGGGGCTTTGAGTTCACCCTGATGGTTGTGGGTAAGAACACTCTCTCCTCGGCCTGCTCCTATTTTTCATTGAATCATCTCATTGTGTTCCTCATGGAAGGCATTTAAAGTCCTTCAGTGTGGTTTGTCTTTCAGAGAATGATACAGCTGTGCATGTCTGTAAGGCCATATTTATGTACAGACAACATAAGTAGTTTTAAATACTGATTCAGACGTTTTTGGACATTGGATTTCTTCCCTGTTTGATCTGTGTCAGGTTCCTTTAAGACCATCTTGCAAAAGCAAAACTTTCGTTTTGGGTTTATCCATTTCTGCATGTCAGAAACGGACACTTCTTTTCCTTTTTTTCCTTCAATGCCTGGATGTGGCTGTTGACTCTGGGCCAAGATGTTCCTCAGCCGTATTTGGAGGGAAAACGTGTCCCAGGGTCACAACCATTTCCTGTGGTGGGACCAACATAGTTTGTGCTCAGCAGGCCGCTGAAGAACGCTGCATTTAGTTCACAGCAGTTTGAGTCTTTTATTTCTACAGTACCATAGATTGTATTTTAGCAGTTCACTTGCATTTTGCTTTCTTTTGTAGATGATTTAATCAATATGGTTACGGTAGTTAGATGGTGGAAAAGGCCAAATTACCATTGATTGTTTCTGATTGCAGATCAGGTCATATACTGAATTTAATTAATCAAAATAAAGAACTGCCACCATTTTTAGCATTCACATTAATGCATTTTAACAAGGCTGCAACTTAAAATGTTGCAGTAGTAATGGATTATTCTATCAATTATTCTGATGATTAAACAAATTGCCACATTCTGCAGATTTATTTATGTAGACAATTAAGTTTTTTATAAAATATTTAAAATACGTAAAAATATACAAATCCATTCCTTTTTAAAGAAGAAAAAAACATTTTATTGCCTAAAATGCAACAACATAGCATTCCTTTAGTAAACGCTTGATCATCTGTACCAAAGGATGCATCTGCAGCTAAAAAAAGCCTAACTTCAACACGTGAAAAGCTCAGCGCTTTCTACTTTGACGTAACATCAATACAGTTTAGAGCTGATCTGTAGATTATTTTTGGATTAACCCATTAATAATCGGATGTAAAAGGTTCTTAAAAGGAGATTTTTTTTTTTTTGAGTAAAATTTGACCAGGTGAAGCAAAAACTTCCATTTAAAGAGTTCTGGGCTGAAGAGATTTATGGACAAAGTTGTTTTTGTGTTTGTTTGTTTTTTTTTGTCTTAAATGTATTGATTTTTTGCAGCGTTTTAGCTTAATTACCCTATTTAACGACTATAAGTCGCTTTGGAGTATAAGTCGCACCAGCCATAAAACGCATAATAAAGAAGAAAAATACACATATAAGTCGCACCGGAGTGTAAGTCGCATTTTTGAGGGAAATTTATTTGATAAAATCCAACACCACGAACAGACATGTTAACTTGAAAGGCAATAAAAATAGAATAGAGGCAACAACAGGCTAGTACGGTATGCTAACGTTACATGACACATGAACAACGAACTGAGAACGTGCCTGGTATGTTGACATAACATATTAAGAGTTATTCAGATAACTATAGCATAAATAACATGCTAACAAGTTTACCGAACCATCCGTGTCACTCCAAATCAC
>CAEFZY010058767.1:0-20611 GCA_903066815.1 Brachyrhaphis roseni
TGGCCTGCTTAATAATGTGGAACATCCTTCTTAAGTAGATTTCCTTTAATTGAGCTCACCAGACAAACTAATCAACCCAACTCTCTGAAATTAATTATAGTGATTCAAAGAGCCCTGACACGCAATACCATCTATAAATTTAATAGCACAGCAAAAAATTTAATCTTTATGACATTTAACTGTGTAAATCAAGAACTTGTTCAGTTGCAGTTTGATGGTGTAATTTGAATGAGGAGCATATGACTGCCAAGAGATAAGTCTGGAGTCAGTCATAACAGTTCAAGTTTAAAGTGTAACTAACCCCACACTGAAAGCAAAAATTTTGAAAAACTTGGCTCTGCCCGCAAAGTGGGCAGAGCCAAGATACACAGCCAAGTGTGGGGATGAGTAGAAGGGGTGAGTGGGGCTGCAATCAGAACAAAAGAAGCTCTATTGTCAATTTATCCAATATAGTCATTGTTTTCATACTCCTCCCTTTTCAAAACAACAACTACTGTAGTGATAAATCTAGTGACTCTTTTTCTGTGTTGCTGGAGACTTTTATGGCAACAACACTCTGCAGGTTGTCTACAGGCAGGTTGTCTGTCGTGAGCGAGCAGCAAGGGCATTCAGCCATTAGCCTCTCCTTTTTCCTCCGCAGTGCAGCCAGTCCCACACATACCTTCACCAATAGTCAGAGCAGAGCAGACCCATTCCACTCTGCGTCCACATTGCAAATAAATCACACATTTCTAAAGTTGAATAATGCTATCAATCAATGCTCGCCAGTCGCCATGACCATGGCGAGAAAGAGGTGACGGGAGGGAGCACTGTGCTTTTATACCCAAACTGACAAAGTTGAACCAAACAACCACTGCAAGCAGTATCAAAATTAAACTGCTTAATAACTTTTTGACCTCTTGAGTCAAAAATTCTTAAGAGCAGACCAGAATCAGAAGACCTGTATCCAGAGAGGTCTGGAAGGTTGATACAACAGCAGCAGCCTGTTATAACCTGAACAAGTGGGAGCATATAGATATTGAATTGAAGGGATCATAGGATTGAACCTTAGGGTACCTCACATGTGACTTCTGTTCATTTCAATGAGAGGCTACCTGTTGAAACAAAGAAATTTTTGTTCTTTACGTAAAGGTGAGTAGCCCAGACCCTACGAAGCAAAGCGTAGTACAAGGGGCTGGTTTTTACCAGGGTACTTTGCCCCCAAAAGTCTCACTCATTAGCTAGGTGAGCCCTGTTAAGATGCAATATGGCAAAGATGGAATGAAGTATGAAATATTCACTATCAGTGTTTTTGTGGTCATTATAACTAAAGGAAGCTTTGAGGCTTAGTTTTACAGCCATGGAGATCCCCCTGCCTGGCAGATCTAAAACTGGAAGTAGAGGTGGTGACAGTTTGTTTGCATGTGGGTGGGGTGGTGCGCGCATATGCCAGGCAAAAAGAGGGAAGACTATTATGAAAAACAATTATTCCTGTAAAGATGGGCAGAAAACAATAAAGCAGCTGTATGCACTGGTCTTGTGGTACTGACTGTACCTCCTACTCTTTCTTGCCTTTCCCCCTTGTCTCCATCGCCTCATCTTTCCTTTGATCACTGGTCTTTCTTTTCACAGGACTCTCTGTGGTTCATCACACCCAAACACTGTCTGTATGTGAGAGTTTCTCCACCTTTTTTCCATCTTTCCTTCCCTGGGTACACCGAGACTTTGATCTGCATCAAACTCCAACAACCCTTTCCCCTTTTTTCTGCTTCCCTGCATATGATGAGTCTCCAGTGCACATGAACTCCTCAGGGCTTTAATCACTGTTTACTTACTTATATTTTCCAAAAAAACACAATTTCTGAAGCCGACAACTATAACAAGTATGTTGATAAGCCACTAGCTTAGCCTTAATTATCACTGGAAAAGCTGTGATTGTGTTTAAGTTTAAGCTAATCCCTGAAATGAGATCAAGAAGAAAATTGTCAGAGAATTATAAGGCAAGAGAACCAGATTAATTTTAAGACACTAAAAAAGGTGTACAGAGTAAGAGGTCAGTCTCACACTAGATCGGGCAGAAGGCTGCCTTGCTAATCAAAACAAAGTTCTGTTGTGAGCAGAGTGCTTGCACTGAGAGTGAGAACTGAACAGCAAAACGGAGAAAAATATGGGGAGACGCTCCCTTCCCCTCTCTTTTCTTTCTATCTATCCACCTCATGTGGTGTCCTGGGTGTTGTGCTACTGTGTCTGTAGCCCCGCCCCTTTTAATGAAGAGCCATCTCCGGTGTTCACTTCAAAGAGCCGGCTCTGAGAGCCGAAACGTTTGCGACTGACCCATCACTATTACAAAGGTTCTCTTCTGCCCCTGGCATCAACATCTGTACCGAGTGATTGGATTTCAGAATGAGTCATTCAGAAATGGTTTTTAAATGTGTCCTGAGTGGCCGCATCGATACAGAGGTCACTTATAGTGCTGTTTGCAAATAAACAGAGAGAGGAATGCTAGAAGACTTTCTTATCGATGCTTCTTTGTCATGTTTTTTTAAACGTCATTATACAGCAGCAGGATGTTCATGAAGCGCGCAGGGATGGTGAGGGAAGAGGGCACTGTGTAATTTATGCAGCACTGTTTATTTATTAGCCTACTACTACTGATTAATTATGAGGGGAATTTCCTTTGTTGAGAGTGAATACTATTGCTAACATAACTCCAAACCTCTACACTACAGCCAGAACTGCCATGTATGTGCAAATAAAATGCATACTACTTACTCAGTTGTAGTATGCTTCAGCTTTAATGTAGTATGCATTAAAGACAAAATCCGTTCTCCTCCTCTTACGCAGGAAGAGTTCAATGACTCTGTCATGGAGCTGATCAGTTTCATCACCTGTCCTTTTCAACAGCCTCGAGGTTCCTCAGAAGCATTGGCCTAGTGATGCAGCTCAAAGTTAAAAACACTCCTTTGGGCACACCGACCTCACTTTATGATGTCCAGTTCTTCTGAAAAACTACTGAAAATCTGTTTTACCATTCTTGAGACCAAATGAAGTTCTCCTTTTCTGTCAGCCCTTGTGGGGACAAAATTTAACAAAAAAATAATTACAAATATTAATTTGTGCAGCACCGACTGCAGAAGATGATAGCAAAAACCTGACAGTAAGGATGCTCTGACCATCCATGTCAGTGGGAAGAAAACTTCTAATATTGTAAGCCTGCTAACAGGCTCTGAGGCAAATTTGAAAGCTGATTGATGAAACAACAACAACAACAAAAAAATAGTTCCTCTGCAGTTCATTTATAAATGAGGACCTGCTCTGTGGAAATCCGATTCGCAAAATGTTTTATACATGCCTGGATATTCTAGTAAAAGTAGAGTATTGGAATAGTGTCAAGAAAACATTTACCTGTTTTCTGTTTTTTGTTGTCACTTAAACAGGATTGCATAAAATTATTTGAATATCAGTTGTGCTTTTTCTTGTGCAAATGTTCTTTTGTAGATATTTTTTTGAAACAATGTCTGGTTATTACAGAGTTCATGAATAAAATATTTGCATGTATTAACAGGTTTCTAAAAATATTCATGTTAAACTGGAGTGAATGTGGGTCTAGCAAAAACTAGAAAAGCTACATACAAATGTATTCAGTTTATTGAAATATACATCTAATAAAAATATGGTATGAAATATGATTATGATATAAAGTATGGAAATACTAAAAGAAACTGATATTTAGCTTTTACTTTTTGTTTAGTAGTTAATTTCTTTTAGAAAATAAACATTTTAGCTCACTTGTCTGCGATAGGCGACCTTTTCTCTAGAGTGACTCAAACTCATTCAGATTATAAGCTTAATACAAACATTAGCAACACTGTCTATTGTGGCTATATCTTGTCCTTTACCTTTATGTGCGTCATCACAAGTTATCCCTCCATCTGTCCCTCCTCTGCATCACCCTGTAAAACAGTTAATTTGACTGAGCATCAGTGTTCACAAACATACTTGTGGAACTAACCATCTGTCCAATATATAGCCTTTAAGGAAAAATAAAAGATATGTTTGTGTAGGTGATGGCGTGCCTGTGTCTCTGTGTGTGCTTGCTTGTGCAGAGTTTGTGATTAGGGATGGCGGAAAAAAGTGATAGCCTGGTTACCTCATGCATGCATGTGAGCGTATTTAAAATGCAGCAGGCGTTGTGCAGTTTGCTCCCTAAGAAATTGCTTTGCTTGAACTCAAGTCAGCAGGGCAAAGACCCATTTTCAATCAAGATTACTAGTGCCTAGAACTTTAGATGTTATAAATCAATCCTCAATAAATAGAAAAAGTGTCCAAATAAATATGGTCAAATAAATGTGTCGCATAAATATTTAACAGTAGTAAGAACAAAGAAATTCCCTGACTGGAAGTTAGGTTTGTCTGTGCCAGCACATGCCCAGACAAACGGGGCAAGCAGAAACTTAAAGGGTCCACTGGGCACAAACTCACTACTTTACAGCTGCCCTCCCTTCTTTTTCTGGTCTTAATCCCTTCCTCCTCATTTTGCTGTAGCAAGATTTTAGGTTTACTGTATAATTGGCACAAACTACACACAAACACATGCACACATAAATATCCACTCCTCCGCTTTACATTGAGAGGACAAAAAAAAAAGAACAAAGCAGTGACATCTGCTGTCTACTTTGATTAGCTGTGGTTAACCTTAAATTGTGCTCCTTTCAAACAACTATGTGCATTATCATGGTAGATAAGAAGCAGTGTGACAACAGTGTAGTGCAGTTTCACACATCCCAGTGAGTGCACAGTCATGCTGTGATACTGTTGCTTCCTTGTTTTTGACCATCAAACTTATTCACTGAGCTTGTGTGGCGCTCTCAACTGATCTATGTTGTGGTTTTGTCTTGTGTCAGTTTCGGTAACATTGTCTGCAACATTACACTTTGTTTATGTCTGTGCATGAGTGTGTGCACAGTTATTTGAGTGATTTTGGCTCAAGAACAAAGCCGAACATCACAGCTGCGGCTTCCTGTGGGGATAAACATTTCAAGGTGCAGCCGCATTAAAACCGAGGGTGTCTCTCATCAATCTGCAATACTTTTTAACCTGTTTGGTAAGTCACGTATTGTGACAGAGCTAAAAATGGAATAAAATAAACATCGCGTGTCTGCTTGCATTATTAAAAAGATAATCATGAAGAGACAAAGTTTTACTGTTTCTTTTTTTTTTTACAAAAATGTTTGAAGAATGATCAATTTATCAAATATTTGATAAAACAAAATTTGGTAGTTATGAATAAAACCTTTATTTTAAGTTAATCTTTAGCTCCTGCAAGCCTGGCTGTAAATAAAACAGATACTAACATAACAAAATAAGCTATTGCTAAGTATTTTTTTTATCATGCCTCAAACTCATGGAAAGATTTTATAACTAATGCATCACATTTATCAAAACAAATTGCTTCTTACACCATTAAAGGTGCACTCAGATGTTTCAGGATTTTTTTTTCTCTGGTTATGTAAGAGCTTTGACCTACTGACGCCAGTTTTTGCTGATGTCAAATTATTTTTATGAACTACAATTACCAGCTTTCCCAATAAAATTATTTTTTCTGCCCTTCTTACTGTAAGACATCACTGTTATTCAGAGGCAATGTCACCCTATGGGTATGTTTGGAAAGGAATTAGAGTTTTAGGTTCTAGATTTCAAGTGAAAAATGCACATTTAGGATTTGGTAGAGCTGAATCATGGCTCTGCAGATGACAAATACCTAGCAACTCCATGATACCATTAAGTGGATATGGATCAAAATCATTGAGGGAATCAGAGAGAGAGAGGGAAAGAGAGAGTGAGTGAGGAGTTGTCTGACCATGTAAATTTACCACAAATGCAAATTCTAATGAAATATTTGGTACAAAAAGAGTGTGTCAACTCTTAACACACTTTTGCCGATGTATTATCGACTGTTTTGATTGACAAGAATACTCTGTCAATTTGACGTACATCTGTGCTTTTGTCACTACAGACACAAGCTCAGACAGGTTCAGTTGTGCACTTCGGCACTCACAGGTTGACACCCTTTGGTAGTCTCCCAGAGGTGCAGTCACTCAGTCATTGTCAATCTGCAAGTGTCAGATCCCAACGTGCTGAGAAAACCAAATCAGCTGCTTTCATTCCTCAGACGCTGTTGCGCTTTCAAAGCTCATAATGACACATTGAAGACCAAAGTCTTACTGTGGAGCTTTACACAAGTTTTCAGACATGTAGATGACAAGTTGAGAGTCAGTTTGACAAAATAGACAGCTGGAACATTCTGAGCACTGGACATTTGATTAAACAGATATCATTTAGTGAAAGACAAGCTTGTAGGAATGTGTGTCTTATGACAAAAGGGATTTTACTTTGGTAGATTTGTGCATATTTCAAATAGAAAGGGGATTCAAAAGATTTTGATTTCATATCTACATTATTTTCTCTTTTTTTTTTTTTTTCATTTCAGAGCCCGAAAAAAATTGCCTCACTGCTTACATTAGCAGTTTAGTAACCCCCTGGGAAAGAAAATGCTGCTCATACCAACATGTCTGAAAACAGATGTGTCTCATAAGACTATGTACACTTTCATGCACATAATGATGTTAAAAGTAAGCACAAGGGTGTTTCACAAACTGAAGAGATGCACAATGGGCAATTAGATAAGATAAGTTGATTAGTTTTGAATCATGTTGCTTCCAAAAGTTATTCCCAATCTCCTCACTATGACAAAAAGCCAATTAAGTTCACACAGAAAAGCTGTGGCATAATCTCAGATTGTGAACTGAAATTTTTTTCATTAGCCAGGCTTGAAAGTAACCAGTGGTATGAATTAAATACTTATAAATAGTTTAAGAGTTGCTTAAAAGCAGCTGTTGCATAAAAAAAAGAAGAAAAAGAAGTCACCGAAAATAAGCAACATGTTAGCTTTAAACAATCAACTTTTTTAGGAGCAAAATAAACAAACATAAGGAAAACAGCTAAGTGAGTCCCCAGTAGTCAATAGTGGATACGAATTTTACAAAATACATATATGCAAATACAAATGACACCAAGATGTGCTTAAACTAATTAAAGGCCCCCAAGATCAGTAACAACTGATTGGCATGTTTTCAAAAATAACCTCATCAACACTCTCCATGTTGCTAATAGCTGGTAACGTTTTTAGAAAGTAAATAAAAAAATAGACAAATAAATGTCTTTAATGCGAGCTAATAAAATAGGTACAGAGATTTGACTTGATTGTACATTTGACTTGTAAGGTGGAATGTTCATTACGCCCTTTGAGTAGTTTATTTTTTTTTTCTTTGAAGTTGAATTGAATCAAATTAATCATAGTTTTGTCTTCCCAAAGAACCACGATCTGATTTTAAAAAATATTGAAAAACTGTAAGAAGAATATTCTTACTGCTAATCTCATTGGATGAGTGGACATAGGTCTTCCCTGGCCCATCTGGCTAAGTAAGTGACTTTTCCAGATTTATATGTTGAACAAAAACATCATATTAATTTCACAGAATTACTTAAGGAAATCTAAACACCTAAAATAATCTTACAGCAGAAGTGAAAACAACATTTTCCATTCTAATTTTCAATTAACTGCAAACCTTTAAAAGGGAAATGGCTCAGTGAAACTACGGTATGAGTGGCTACTTGGAACAAAAGGGCATGTTGGTGATTTTCACTGCAGCTAATGATGACTCCTTGACTGATTTTATGTCCTCCAAAATTTAGGAATTGCACACATTTGACTCATCTCCATGTACCAGGTGATCACCTCCCCTTTTCAATGCCCTTTCTCTTTTTTTTTTTTGCCGTTTTCTATCTTTATGCGTTGTCATCAGCAGAAGCATCTTCAGGGAGATGTATTGCTTCAGGCAGTACATCTTTCTTACTGTGGTATACCATTCCCTTTTTTATGTCTCTTGAGAGGAGCAATTGACCTAGGTCAGTAAAATATTAAATAAAAGTAGCTGTATTTTAGTTTTTCAACTTTAATTCTTAAGTTTTGTTCAAAACTTTTGAGGAAATAAAATATTGTTAAACTGTGTTTCCTAATGACAAAATTTTGGTTTGATAAAAAGAACCAAACCTATAAGGATTAAGCTCTAATTTGTAAATTATGTTTCTTCAAGGGACTGAGGCTATGCAGCACAACTGTGTTCCAGAAATAGTTAAAGGCTTACTTGTACAAAACAGCTACACCACTGCTATAGTTTTGTTTTTGACTGGTATTGCAATGTGTTTGAATACATCTTTGTGTGCTTCTGATGGTTAACCTTCTTCTGAGAAAGTGGTGAAGATTTGGAGCCAGTGGTGGGGACTTCCCCTACCCATTGACCAACACAGCAGTTGGTCGCCTTGAATTTTACGAAATCCTTCAGCTGTGATTTAATAAACGAGAGGTTTTTGAAGCAGTTTTGTTTCCAGACACCAAAAAACATTAACTCATTTCCAGAAAATGGCTGGGTATTTTGTAAATGCTTGAACTGTTCCTATAAATGATTGAGACCCAAATGGAAGTACAAAAAGGTGCTACAAGTGAATTTTGAATAAAGGGTCCCCTTTAGCTGTTGAACATTTAATTTTACATAATTTATCAATACCATGTGTAACAGCACACAAGGTGGGTTCCCAATTTCTGTTTTGTTCTCACAGTGAATAACAAAAAAGAGTGTCACACATATATTTAATTAAAACAACCATAAATTCAAAGGTTGAACAACTATCAATTGCAATCTCTTTTTCAACACTTAGCAATTTCCAGACAGGTTTCAGAGTTATAAAACTGTCAATAAGCATCTACAGCATAGCTGCAGGACTAGATCAGAGGAGGTTACAGCTGTTTGTGTTGATGGCGAAGATAAAATAAGACATCTAAGGCTGAACTGCAGCATTCTAGAAGAGAGGCTTTATCCAATTCCACACTCTGAACTATGAAGGGCTTACTTCTAAAGGTCACACTGACAAACACTTTCACAAGTTGGATAGGTAGTTTTTGGGATCATGGCTTATTGACATGAGAGGGAACGGTCTTGAGGCTGTATCACAAATCACTGATGAAGACATCAAAGACAAATGCACCCTTCCAAAATACAGAAATGAGGTTGGTTGTTGTGGTGCTTTTTTGTTTGTCTTTATTGTAGCGCTAACTGATTCTTGAAATATTAGACTGATAAATGTGAAGTTTTACTTTTGTGAATAAAAGGCATGTTGAAAAACATAGCAGCAGGACATAAATGCTATGTTGCATAACTTGTAATAGCAGAATAATATACACAAGTTTTCCAGGGTTTCATATTCATGAAGGTCTAAAAGAAGTTTGAAATGTAATTTAGAAATGTTAACTATAAACTGGTTATGCTTAAGTGGAAGAGTAAATCCCCATTGCAATAAGTAGACTATACTACCTTGGTTTCATACATCCTGCTGCTTTTTTTGGCTTTGGTTTTAAACATAAACATGGAACAGGAACGTGCATTTTTGCTTTAAGGTAAATTTTTATATCTATACAACAGACATAGCATTGCTTTTTTATGTGTTTTATTATGCATCAAATGCTTTGATGATGAAAACCATGAAACCTTGTTTCAAAAGTTGTTTAACAGGGGCATTCTGAAATGTATGGTGAGGAATCCTGCTTTTTGGTCTGCTAATCATTTAATATATGTGAAATGGGCAAACACTGGTCTCTTGGAGTGAGACAAGATCCCATCCTGTCTTCCATTTTATTCAGTGTGAACATGAGCAATCTGTCAATACTTTTAAATGACTGTGAAACAGACTGTATGGTTGGTCACAGGATCATCAACCATTATGTATGATGATTTAGTGTTTTGTCCTTAAATTGCTGGCAACAAAATGTGGATGCTAGGGCTTATCTCCAGCAGTTATTGGGCAAAGCCAGAGCACACCTTGCACAGCATAGGGCAGGGCAACACAGACACACAGTAGACAACCTTACACACACACTTGCACCAAGTGACAGTTTAGAAAGACCAATAAACCTAACAGTCATGGTTTTGGAAGTTGCACTACATGTGGGAGATCTTACAAGCTCTCGGTTGCAAGGTCAGGATTTTAACCAAGAACCTTTTTGTTGTAAAACAGCAGTGCTACCAACAGTGCAGCTTTGTGATAACAACAAAGCAAAATTTTTATTGTAAGATTTTTTTAAATAAGATGCATGGCAAGGTGAAATAGGTGAAATGCACAGTCTCTAGTACTTACATTTTACATTACATTCCACATTATGTTTTGAAGATGTCTTAATTCATATATTTTTAGATGTTTTTGTTGGCTGCTGGATGTATTTACATGTATTGTTTCATTGTTGTTTCTTAAACTTGACTATGTATCCTAAAGTGACTGATAATCACTCTTTAAAGAAAAGCTTGTTTTTGCCATAGCAACACCAAAAAGGAGTATTTCCTAAAATCTGATAAAAAGAAATGGGTTGCACAGCCAGTAATACTCCCTGGAGCTTTTACCACAGGGCAAAAAGGAACACAATCACAAAATAGCTTCAAGAGAATAATGCATGTACTGTAAGACTGGGTTCTCCTTCCAGTAATAAAACCAGATGACCCACTGATAAGGAAATGTGGGATAAAGGCTTTGTTCTGTAAACCTTAAGTGCAGTATTGCGCAAGCTGTCTTTATATTTCTCAGGACACAACGGCAAGTGTTTGAGCTCCAAACACTTTTTTCCAGTGATTTACAAGTATGAGGACAGACCAGGTGGTGAAGTTGCCAATTCAAAAGGGGTCAGAGTTTTCGCTGCCAGTTAAGAACACACAAATTAGCATCCTGAAAGACAGTGGACATGCTTATTTTACATCTGGGAAATAAAACTCAGCAGGTGTTCCAGTTCTATGAATTCCAAATCCTTAATGTGGACACCGTGATCAACCCACTCATTAAAGTATATCAACAATGCACTAACAATTTATTTGGGTGAGCCATACCTCTTTCTCTCCTGTTAAGATTTTATGAAAAAAAGTCTCCATAGTTATAGTAAAAGGGGCAGTATCAAGTAAAATCTACTTTATTGAACTGTTCATTGTGTTATCATATGAAAACATACCTGGAGTGTTGCTTTGATTCGTTTATGCATGTTTGAGAAATCTTTTTTCGGAAAGAAGTCTTGGAAAGAGAAGCTTATCATGTAAGTTTTTTTGTGTTTTTTTTTTTTGCATGCTAATTTAGTCATGGAGCATAGAAAGTCACATGCATCAATGTGTACACAACATCTTTATGAGTGTTGAGCCTGAACCATAAACTAATAAAATCCCCAAATTATCAATACTTTACACTTGCAGTCAAATTACTTAAGAGTTGAAACTAAAAACTCAAGACTTTGAATGAATTCTAGACTTTATGCCTTCACTTCGGACTCCATTGAGGACTTCCACGCCTTTACTTGAGACTTGACTCTACACTTGGTTGGAAAACAATTGTAAAAAAATAACAACGTGGTTCCATTGATGAAAGACTGAAAAAAATTGGGTTTATGTGTTCAGAAGCAGGACATCATCACTTGCTAAAGGAACACATGAAACTAATTAACATAATTTAGAGCAGCTGAATGGGAGAATAGCCTAAGGTACTGAGGGAGAATGGCTAACCAAATACACAAGAAACACCAGGATGACAGTAACTGAACACAAAATGACAAAACCTTAGCATTACCTAACCCTAACAATTTACCGCAACACAAAATACAAAACTGAAATCCAATCTCACTCAGATTATACAATTCAAGTCTGACAAAATCTTGTGTGATTATATGCCGCACAGCTGCATGTACTTCAGCTGTTTTTCTTTGTTGGTCTGAATCCTAATTATAGTGGAATTAAAAACTCAATAAACTGTGTATAATATTTTAAGTTACCTTATGACACTAAAAGAAAAATAATCTTTAAATGGCATACAATAAAGGCTCTTTAAAACTTATGTTCAGTTGCTTCCTTTATTTTTCTTTTGAATAAATTGTAAATGGAATTTTATTGCTAAGGACTCTCATATGGGGAGTTCTACATTTCTTATTATTTCCTTCAGCACTTCAATTACCTTAGTAGTTCTCATTGAAAGCACCCCTAGTCCAGTATTTCTGTCTTCAGCCCTTTCACAGATTTGACTATTGAAACGGATTAAAATATCAAAATATCCTGTTTTTAAAAAAGGAAGATGAGAAATACTTGAAGAAGCAGACAGGCAGTAGGAGTAACTCTATCCCAAAGGAGAAGGGTCAAATGTCAACAGAATTTCTGCACATTTTTAAGATATTAGTTTGAAGTAAAACAGCACACATCCATCCTCCCCAAACATACTTCCTACATCATATTTTGACAGCTTTGAAAAAATAAACGAGATAGCGATAATGACCAGTAAGCAGGCCGTGGGTTTCTTGATAATCACAAAGTTCTCATCAGCAGTCCAAGTCAAACAGTGGAGGTAGTGAACCTGGACTTTGGCAGACGCGCTTGTCTGCAATCACCCATGATCATTACTCCCTTCCCTCCTTGCTGGATATATTACTCTTGCAGATGGAATCAGAGAGCTTGGGGAGGGTCCTGGGGCTCCTGATAACTCCAGACATTGTAGACATACATTCCTCCCCTTATGTCAGGGAGTCAAAGTCATATCTTCCCCTTTTTCTAAGATATAAACTTGTATATAAACCTAAAATAATAGAAATTAACTCTGTAACCTTGTTAACTAGTTTTAAAATATTAAAGTAAACCAACTCAAAATGTTATCATGAGATATGTCAATACAACAAATTTCCCATAGCCTCATACTAGTACGACACAGCCCTTGTGCAGCATTTAATTCTGAAACTAGTAACGGTGGTAAGAAAGGGAAACACATCATTATCAGTGATGCTGACACTTTTGTCCTGATATAACCCTTGACATTTAGGAAAATACAAATACTATTAAATCCAGAGGTCTCTTTATCTTTAACTATCTAAATTTTCTAGTGGTTTAGTGAACAATGTTTGTACAGTCATTAGATCTAATATCTGTCTCATGCTTACAATCTGTTTGTGCTTACCTGTGTGGATGGCTTAATACAAAAACACAGACGAGGGAATTAATGCATGTGTGTGATAGGAGGATACTGTGGTTTTCATAGGCAAATCTGTTCCTGTACATTTACAAGATAGGCACGATCACAGTAAGGATTTGCAAAAGACCCATGACTTTAATGAATGTGTGGCTTGTTCTAGGGATTTGAACTGAACTTTCTCCTTAGACACAGCTGGATTCACAAAACACAGCACTACTCTTATTTAATATGTGTTGGGTTTAGTCTCCTTGTGCATTTGCTGTAAAAGTCAAAATAGTTATACTGAATTTGGATTTGTGGTTTCAAGTGTTAATGTTAATGTAGACAAATATAGGCTCTGCTATTGGGTAGCATAAATGTGTCTGTTCATTCAAACACTGTATATAGCCAAGATAAATGCTACAAAAAAAAACGAAAATTGATTTTTGGAAGCAAATTAACATTTAATTGAATGAATGCTATAATTTAGGATGCAAATGTACGTTAGGGATTTCTGTTGGCCCCCAATGGTAAATATATGTATCACAAATAAATTTATTCAAATTTAAAAACCACTTTAAGTTCTAGAATGAAGTACCTAACATTTGTACAAAGAAACAGAGAGCAAACAAAGAGGTTGGGTAGAATACACTGTAGAGAACCGTCCGTTCTCCATGCTAAGTTTTTGATGTACGAGAGAAGAGTCAGTGAATTCCATTTATTAACACCAAAATACAGCTGGCCCAATATGACCTGCCACCTTTAGGAGGTAACAGACAAAATATCACCCCAGAAGAGTTTGTGATCTCCTTTGTTAGGCTCTATCTAAGTTACGCCCCAAAGAGGGCATTCCCTAGTGTGTCCTTTCCACTACCCATGGTTCTCATTTGCATTTCCTAACATGTCCTTTCCTCTAGCTTTAGCTTAGCAACTAGCTAAAAGAGACAGAAGGAAAACACAGAATTATTTATTTTCAACAACACCAACCCAGCAATCTGTTGTTCAACAGCAACCAAATTCCATCCAGGATGTGATATACGCAATCGACACACAGAGAGAAAACGAGATGCCAGACTGACCTCCACAGCATCCTTTATGCCCAACGCTCTCCATTCAACCGGAATCAGGACTACCATGCTGATATTTACTGGAATACACATTTCTATACTACTACACAGACAAAATGATGAGGACATTTACCGACAGGTTCGAATGTTATATGCTCAGGCAAATATCCTTGTCCGTAAGTTTGGATTCTGTACTGATGAAGTGAAACTGAACTTGTTTATATCATATTGTACATCACTGTATACTGCACATTTGTGGTGCAACTTTAAAAAAGCCAGTCTGCATTAAGACTTTTGCCCAGATGGAGCAGTGCCTGTGATCTGTTTGTATCTACTCATGTCAGCACTTTGAAGGCTGTTTTAAGAAAGTTTATGTATACATTTATTTGTCGTGTAAGCGAGTCTAATAATAGAATTATTCTACTGTTGACGAATGTTAAATATAGTGCAGTAAAATACTCATCTGTACTCTGGGGACATTGGTATGATTGCCTCCTGAATGGTTAGTTGCCATTTTTTATGTACTTTTTAGTCTTTTATCGTTTTGTTTTCTTTTGTTATGTAAATTTGGACTTTGAGTCTGTAATAAAATCTATCTAATCTAATCAAATCGTCTTTATTGCTGTTTTAAACAAGTTTGTGTATAATTTTGAACAAGTTATGCACAGACAAATTTCAGCAATTTACATGGCTTTATATTTCTTTCTTGCTACTTCTCTATTCTGTTACTCAGCTTTGTTTCTTTGTACTCTATTCGATTTCATAAAACAGTTTTTAAATGTGCTAGAATGGAAACTTTGTGAGTCAGTTGGGAAAACTGTCCTTTCTTTCCTTTTATTTTTTCTGGCATAAGATGTGTGTGAGCAGGACAAAGGATTCATTATTTATGGCAACACTACCTATCCAGATAGCTTTTTTAAATAATTTTAATTATAAAAATACTGACTTTTCAAATACTGCTGTAGCTAGGTAATTTTTGAAGTATTGCTGGATAGAAAAATAAGAAACAAAACAATATACTTGTGGAATGCAAAAACACAAACATAAAAAATAAAAAAGTGGAAGACTTATTATTTTTAAGCATGCCTTATTTTTTTTTTTTTGGATATTGATATTCTGATATTTTGAAATAATATTCTGTGTATGACCCTATTTTTCAATTACAACTCCAGTAAGCAGCTAGCTTAGTTTATTAAGTGGGCAGACTATTGCATGGTTTGATAGTGCATTTATCACCCCTAATGATATCCACCTGCGAAAGCAGCCGAGAAGGGGGCTTAGGGGCTATCGATCACATTCTGAAGTAGAAAAAGGGGAAAGACCAGTGAGGCTGTCAGATGAGTGGGGGAAGAATCAGATAGGGTTTTCTTTGGACAGTTTACAGAACATTAAATCATGCAGATGATGTGGGAAAACAGGTCCAGAGAGGGAGAGAGAGAGAGATATTCAGCACCACTGAGAATTACCTGCCAAAAAAAAAAAGGACCAGAAAAAAAACTAGGGATTAGGGAAAAACTCCAGATGCTTAATTTATTTTCAACTTTTAAGTGACAAAAAAAAAAAAGAGATTTCAAACTTAATTCTCAAGATCTGCTTGAAAGTCCAGATGGTTTTTCTGATAGATTATGTTCCAAAACACTTAAATCAAGAATGGTACAGTAGGAGCAACTTTGACTTGGAGGCGCTTTCCATAGACATTCTCTGCTTTCATCTATTTTTTTTTTTTATATATGAAAAGTCTGCACATGCAATGCACAAGCTTAGTTAAAAGTACCAGGTGATATACCTCGTATAATTTCTAAACTCACTTTTCAAAGATTTTCTTATTGTGTATTTTTCATGCACATAGTGCAGTTATATGGCATAACCAAGCAACTATGTTGTCTTCAGTAATAAAAGTGTTGTATGCTGTATGTGAAACATAAAGTGCAGTATTATGTAAAAACAACTTTTTTGAGCTTCATGGTATGTTATAATTTTTTGTGTTACTTTGATTCTTTCATGCATGTTTGAGAAAACCTTTAATCTCCCATGGCAACCATTTGGGGATGCCTAAATCTTTGCTCTGACACCTATTTCCATGAAGCTCCTTCTTGGAGCTGCGTGCTCCAGCAGAGTTTTCGCCTCACAGAGTAACTGCTCCTCCGCCACGGCTTCTCCACTCAGCTCCACTAGACTAGCGGCAACAGCAATTAGCAAACATCTGGTGGATCTACACATATGGTGAGCTTGTCATACCAAATGCCTTTCAGTTCAAAGATCATAAGAACATTGAAATGAGTTGCGCGTCTCCACCTCAGGTATTTTCTTGATGAGGGAATAAGATTATAGCATGATATAAAGCTCATAATATTCACTCATTTAAAAGATCTACTTGACTTCACCCCATCAAGCAGCCTACTGGTATCTCTTTAGCAGTAAACAGGACTGCTAGTGTTTTCAGCTTGAAGAAAATTAAAAGTTTTTGCAGCATTCAATAAAACTGCTCAAAACAGCGGCTATTTAACAAAAAGTGAGCCGACGGGTCTCTCAAGCTGTTCTCTCAAGGTTACAGGGGAACCTGCTCATACGACTATGAACAGGTGTACTGATGCCCTGTTATCCATGTTAATGAAATCATTAGTGTCAGGCTTCTAGATGCAAGCATCTCCATGGGATTTTGGGGGAAAAAAACTCAACCGTCTGTTTTGCTCACCTGTCACACTTGGGATGACTCATGATTTAATTAAGGAAACAGAAGCCAGCAAAAGTGCCCCTTCAAGAACAGGGCTCGAACTACAGTTGTGTCCATTCATTAATGTTGAAGGTCTTTTTATGTAATGTGATATGTGTTAAATGCATGTATGGGACATCCGTCATTACCCTGATGTGAAAATGCAAGCAGATTAAGGTGTGCATTCCCTTTTTGTGTTGGTTAATGGAAACAAAATGTATTACCGGTAAACCCACTCAATTTGTATTTACACATTTTGTGTTATGCTTGTAAGAAGCATAAGAAAACTGTTTCTTCTTTATCATATTGTTGTAAAGCCTGTGTGGTCCTGATGACATTATGTCATGTCATAAAATATTTCCCATGTACAGCAGGCAGCATATATTGAGCAGCAATAATTACTAAAGTGTGTAATATTTGGACGCTTATGGGCATACGTTCTCTTGTGTGAAGGCCACATAGAGTCTTGGGGTAAAGACCAAGAAAGACAAAGGACTGGTCAGGGATAAAGTTGTGGTGAAGATTAAAGCAGGATTAGATTATTAAACAATATTCCAACATTTGATTATTTCTTTATGGGGAACTGGTCATTCCATTATCAGAAAATGGAGTGTCGTACAACTGTAAAGTTGTCAAGACATGACTGGCCACCTAAATTGGCAGGCTGAGCAAGGAGAGCCTTAATTATAGAGTCAGTTAAGAGACCCATGGTAATTCTTGAGAATGGTAAATGGCTTATACTTGTATGGGGCTTTATCAAGTCCAGAGGACTCCAAAGCTCTTCACACTAAATTCAGTCATTCATGCACACATTCATACGCTGATGGTGGCAAGCTACTGAGTAGCCACAGATGCCCTGTGACAGTCTGACAGACCTGCAGGTTAGACTTGCAGCTGTGGAGCGAAAGGGGGAATGTATTACCTATAGGGAACTGAATACAAATGCACCTGATGCTTCTCAGCTTTGTGTTTATAAAAAATATTAGAAATGATACATTCCCCACCCCTATGGACTACTTTTGCTGGTCCTTCACATGAAATCCAAATAAAGTACATGTGAATTTAATTATAATTTGATTAAATGTACCCTTGTGGAGTTCATTTTTTTTCTCCAGATGGTCTCATTTTCAAACAATGGTACATTCATCCCCCAGTCCCAGACTTATCAAGGGGGTGATGCATATTAAAGTGGCATTAATGTTATTACAACCCAGGAACGAGCAAGGAATAAAACATCAAAGTAATTCAGTTGAGAGGATGACAACAAGCTGAGAAGGCGGTCATCCTCTTGCCTGCAGCTGGTACAGAACAAAGGTCCGAGAAAAACTCTAGGGGAAAAAAAAAACAAAACGTATTTTGTATAACTCAACATCAACTGACTGTTGTAGCAGAAAACCACTCCATAAGTAAACTGCACTGATTATGCATATCTGCTTCAGAACAACACTTTCCCCCACAGGTACAGTTCAACACTGCTAGTTTTGAATATAGCTTAAAATTAATTAATGTAAAACCAAGAAGATGAAAGTTTTATGACATATTAAAATTTGGGAAGGTAACTCAGAACTTTTGCAGACAGGCTTGTTATCTGTTGTATCTGGTGTATTGCAAATTTCCTCTTGCTTTTCAAGTGCTTCAGTGACCTGCTCGAGTTATTTTGGGGTGTTGTGTGAAATGTATGTTGGTGCTTGAGTTTCAAGTGGACTGCTGGCTTTGATAGGAAGGGAGGCTCACAGACATCCTTCAAGTGGCATTTTACAAAGCACATGACACAGAACAGAGCAATGGAGTGCTACAGTTAGTGCTGGTTTTCAGGTAGGAGCATCCCATGCTTTTTACAAAGTGTTGCCAAAATGTGTCCCATTGAAATTCTTTATTGTATAGTAGTTCGGACTGTATAAATCCAGAAGCTGATTGCATGTAATATGACAATGCTTCACAACAAACTCTCCATGGTACCCAAACATGAACTACCATATGTCAGGACTGATCAAAGGATGCATTTGCAATAAAGCCCAGTCGTGGGCCAGCGTGTGTCTGTGTCTAACCAGTTTTGCCTGTGGTTGCCTTTTCTTGTTAATGTGCTGAAGAATGACAAAGACACCCAGAGCCAAATAATCATTAGTAGTCTGGCATCTCAGGCTGTACAGTGGACAGATTTGCGGCATCAAAGGAGCTCCCATAGGGTGAACACCCATGCAGCAGTTGTCTTCATCACACAATACTGAAATAATTAGCTTCCTGTTGTTGCGTGAGAAATGGAGACAGAGTGTTTAGCACAGTTTTATGAACCCTCCATAGCAACGCAGCTAGTTATTAACGGCACTCTTGAATACATTTTATGTGTTTGTGTACTATTTCATTTTGATCATTAGTGACTTGGCTCAGACAAAAGGGGGGTTTCATTAAAATGGCTGTGTATTATGATCAGACTTTGCTTGACATTAAATACCATATACGGTAGGTTACAAGCGAGTCTGTTTCTTTAGTGGAAGCCACCACAAGCTTTGTGGTGGCTTAGTGATTCAAGCTTCACTATGGCCTCATAATGGCAAAGTATTTGCAATCATTTGCCTTTGAGTGAGCCATAAAGGGTGTATAATACTTAACATCTAATGTACAACACATGACCTGGCTTTGATTTAGACATTCTATTGATAATACTTTTGTTTGTCAATTGCAGTGCCTCTAAAAAAATGCTGATGACGCAAATGAAGGTCCATGCTTAATCTGCGTTCCTGCATTCCTGTTTTGCTTTAATCAAGATAAGAAATTACCAAAATGATGTGATGAAAAGTCAGTGATAACCATCGTGACACAGACTGCACCATTCTTTCAACAGCCAAAATTCTTAGAATACTTGTTTTATAAAAGCTGCCCAGAAGGAAGCAAAACCATCCTGCCCCAAGCCTGTATGCATGGCTACGATACAGCTATTTGCTTTCAGCCATGTCATTTTTTAACCTAGTCCCATAAAGTTGTTACTTTACACATTTTGATGATTTTCTCATGTGCAATTATTAACAATAAGATTGTTGCTTTTATAAGCTATAACAGGTTGTCTTTGGTTAAAGAAATGTCACATTTACAAAGCAAAAATAGTAAAAATGATCTTGAAACTTTTAAAATCTTCCATAACAACCCCCATTAAAGTTAATTTGTACACCTAAGGCATGCGTCATTTAAGAGATTTGTGTCAACACTAGCAAAATGAGAACCATTTTCTCCTGACAGATGTGCATATGTTGAATGAATTACACAGTTTGACTGGCTTGTCAGTTCTAGAAACACTATATAATTCCTTCAACCTTTAAGGATTTAGAAAACAATGTACGCCATTTTTTTACTGAGGGGTGTCTGTAAACTCAGAGATGCCACATCCAGGATGGTGCAAACATTTGTTGATCTTACTGTAGACCAGAGACTGCATGTATTTATGAAGAAGGCACATATTGTTTTGTAAAATTAATCTTTGTTTTTTGTATATATGTCTCTATCAGAGTGGCATTTGAATTGGGCAGCATATAATTAGGTGCTGAAAACTTTCATCAAATAGATTATTAATTTTCAGTTCAAAACCATGTCATTTGACTATAATTTGGAAAAACTAGTCAATACAGTCACCTCAACATTGATTTGCCACATGAAAGGGTGCCAGTTAAAAGTTTCTAGAAGAGTTTGATGGCAGTGATTGATAATTTATGAGTGCTAAAGCAAAACTAAAAGCCACAATAGAATATCAGGCTTTAGTTTAGGTATGCAGCTATAGGAGAACATG
>CAEFZY010058783.1:0-12279 GCA_903066815.1 Brachyrhaphis roseni
GGTGTGCTCTATAGTCCGGAAAATACGGTAAATATCTGGGTTTATTTTAGTCCATCAGAACCAGAACCTCAATCTCCTCCATTAATGAATGTTCCTGCAAACATCAGAGGAGAGTCAACCACATGCTGCTGCTGTTCATGTCCCGCCTATAATGGAAAAGCACACTACCTGGTGTAGAACCGAACAGCACATTAACTGGTTACAGCGTGACTTGCCAGTGGAAAAGCAGTTTTAATTGCAACCTAAACCTGCCAGAGGGCATAAATCCATTTGCTCCTCAAAAAAAATCTTAATCTATTTAATTCTGTACCCCCCCTCTAATTCACAGAAGTCTGCTGAACCACATTTCCCCATTACATCTAGGTCGAGAGTTAAGACAGAGCCAATTGGAGTTCTCCACTAGAGCGGCTTTAACCAGTTCTGCCCCAGTTTGCTCCAGTCAGATTCATCTCCATTGGAAGATCCTGCACAGCTCTGCTTGGCTCTTCTCTATTTTTTATTTCCACTTCAAGGGTAGTACAATCTGCACCAAGCTGTACACTGTGAGCAAACGATTTGATTGACACCTGATTGTATTCGTTGATTGGCCAGTGATTTAGGTCACTGAAAACTCCAAGCAACATTTCAACCAGCGCAGTGGACCACAGACATGCCAGCTGCTGTCAGAGAACTGCCCAGGATAGAGGAGCGTAATTATGAGTTTAATCCTGAGCAGGGCCAGGAACACATGCTCAAAATTTGGAGCAGAATGACTGTGATTTAGCAGCTCTCTGAAGAACACATACGTGAAGAAACAAGGAACGGTGCAACTTGAGTAAATCACAGCAATAGTTTTATGCCAACTGTTGTGAAACTATGAAAGTACTTCATATTAGTTAGTTTGTGGTGTGCAATTTAGTATTTAGAGTTTTCTTTTAAATAAAGTTCAGATATTGGTTATTAGTTTACATCTTTTGACTGCAGTACCTAAATCAAGTCCGCTTAGAGTGAGACTTGACAATGAAGAAGCTTAAAATAATCTGGCTCTGCCCATTAGAACCTCTCTAATATTACACCAAATTTTATTCACTCGCTTTAGCCAAGCCAAATGTTTATTTAAGATGATTTTTTTAGCTGTTTTTATTTTGACAATTTTAAGTTGCACAGTTCTTTGATGGATTGTCTTTGGTTTTGAAAGCACTATCTGGCTCTGCACATTATGTAAAATGTCAAGTCTCAACAGAATATTGATGCTACAACAAAAAGGACTGCTTAGATCCAATATTTGGCAGACTAGAGATTTTCACAAGTCAATGTGAGAACTATCTGCATGCCAATATGCTATTTGACCAGCTTATCAGATTTTCGCTGTTCTTTGTGCATACACCTGTAATAGATTTTAGTGACCAATAACTCAGAGTTTCATAGTCAGTACATTGTTATGATGGAAAGGAAAGAAGACTGAAAGAGAAGGAGCAGATCAATAGTAATTGATATTGTCAACAATATTGCATATGCATCTTTTGTTAATGTCATGCTTTATAAAGATATTTGACTGCACCTAATCCGAATTAGCCTTTTACTAAATTACTGAATAAATAAGAATGAACACAAGTGCACATATGAACAGTGTATGTGAATGTTGGGAAGAAGGCAGGGTAACAAATGGGGCAGAATGAGAGCTGCATCACAGGAGTGGGAGGGGTGGCGGTGGTACTGTGTGGGGGAAGGTGTGGTAATCAGGTGGAAGAGACTGTGATCAGTGATATTTAAGAGGTGGGCCAAACAGCAGGGCACATCTGCCGGGACACACACACAAACAACTGTCAGCTTCTATCTCCTGATAAGCCGAGAAGCAAGCAGGAGGAGCAAGGACATGAATGGAAATGTTGGGAGGGTGTGGAAAAAATACCTCCCACGGAGACGGCAGCGCCAAGATGAAAGTACAGTAAAAACACCTTAATTCTTCTGAGTGACAAAAACAAACGCAGACATGATAATCCATGTCTTCTTATTCCAAAAGATCCCCCTCCATTCATCTTCCCCTTCATACTTTACAACTGCTCATTAATAATTGAAATCACACTGCAGGTTAAAAACAAACCTTTGTTGTTGAATGTTATTAATCTATCATATTCAGATTTATTGATGGATTTGTGAAAAACAGAACAAGCTAGAATGGTGAGTTGTGCCAAATCCACCACCTTGTATCAATGATTGTCTAGCAGCTACCCGAAGCTGTTAGACAAAATCACTGAACCACCTACACATCAAAGTCATTGAGCTTCAAACACACACAAACACACCCGACCCAATCCATCCAGACTGATACTGAGAGACTTCACAAACAGGAATGCATAAAGACATGTGATACTCTGACAACACAACTTAAGGCTCCATCTTTTTCACCACAATCTTCACACATGCACATATGGAGACACAGCAAAAAACTAACACACTACACACAAAAATGACTTAATCTTTGCCCTTGTCTGTCGTTGACACCTTGCCAATTCTTCTTTCTGACTTTCTCTCTGACCCCTATTTCAGCTTTTTTAAATATTTTTCCTCAGCTGAGTTTTTGCCTAATCCTCCTTAGCCCAACCCCAGGAGCCATCTCTAGGCTCTGTATGCAACGACCCATACCTGTCTCTGTAAGCCATCAACCCCCTTTGACAGCTGCCACTGTCCTGACCTTGGGCCGTGTAGGCTACCTGGCTTATGAAGTGATTGACGAATTGTATCCTTTCATTCATTATTGAAGGCAGAGATCAAAACTGCTGCACTCGGGTATCACTGTGACAGGCAGGCAGACCAGACAGAGGTAAGGAGAAGAGGTGCTGGGAGGAATAGGAGAAGGTCATCAGAGCAAAGACGTGCAGGTGAGAAGTACAAAAAGAGTTGGATTGGCAAAACGTGGAGCATCCTAAGTAGTGACATTTTGCTTTTTTATCCATGCTATGTCTGAACACCCTTTTTAAAGTATTATTTTTAAGCCTTTCAGTTTCAAGGAGTGAATACTTTTAGAAATGTAACTCTCAGGAGCACACAGTGCTGTAAATGTATTAGTGATGCTTACATGTTTCAGGTCTTCAAACTAATTTTATTATTTGAGTAAATGCAAGTTTTTTTTTATTAGTATAAAAAAGTTCTCCAAATCAACTTGGTATGATTTTAAAAACTAATCCCTTCACTTTAGTCTAATGACTGATTGTGTCAGCCGTGGCAGAAACAACTGCTGTCAAGTATATTGAGAACCTGGCAAAAAGATAATAAGTCTTTCACATTGCTTTGGAGGATTTTTAGCCCACTCATTTAAATCAGCTGCATAAGACAGTTTTAAAGGATGAACGGCCTGTTTAAGATCATGCGGGTGAGTTCCTTCTTTGCAGATTGAGAGGAGGATATTGTTTTCAAAGAAACCCTGGATTGGGTGATCAGCCATATTCTAACCGGCAACTGTGCTCCTGCCAAAAATAAGCTTGAGCTAACTTACTAAAAATTCTCCAAAAATAATCTTAAAGTATTAACAATTCCCCAATAGAGAGAGAGAATCTGACCCTATTGACAAACTGGTGCCACTGCCTTGAGAGAAGAGGAACCGGTGTGTAAGTCTGGATTACCTGAGTCCCTTGCCCATCCATTGCAACAACCTTTCTCTTGTTTTCTACACAGATGCTATCACTTGGTCACTAATGCTGCTGATGGCTTCCTTCGTTCAATTATTGATTGTTAACCAGCTTTGATTTCTGAGTTTATTTTCTGCAAGAATTCTGACATTTTGATCAAGATTTTTATCAAGCTAGATAAAATTTGCTCAGACATTTGACAGCAGAGAAATTATGCCACTTTGGATGCAGTCTGGGAATTGCAGTAAAATGTAGCAAAGATTTAAAGGTGTTAAATACTACAAATATTTGCAGTTAAAATTGAATGAAGATTGAGCTGCAATAAGAGTGACTATATATAGTTAAAGCCCCACAAGCCGTTTACATCCTTTTCTGCAAGAACTCTGAATACATTTGACCTATTAAGGTGTGAAAACTACTTCTTACTGTCATCCATGTGAAATCCTGAACAGAGTCTAAATATTTAAAGATACTTCTAATGGTGGCCCAAATAGCCGCACCTCTTCTAAATTTACTGTTTGTGACTCTACCGACTACCACATTAATGCTTCATTACGTCTATGAATCATAATCTACTTCCACAACACTGAGGTATTATGGTGTAAATGAGTTTCAAACACTTAAAAGTATAATAAATTCCTTAAAATAGACTTTCAGGACACTCACATTTGTCTTGAACAGCAGATAGTTGTATGTAAAGCCTAAGCTTTTTAACACACTAGGAGGAGGCATCCTGACCAGATGCCTGAGCCACCTCAACTGGCTCTTTTTGACGTGAAGGAGCAGAGGCTCTACTCTGAGACCCTCCCAGATGACCGAGCTTCTCACCCTATCTATAAGGGAGAGCCAGACACCCTACGGAGAAAACTAATTTCGGCCGCTTATTTAAGTGACCTCGTTCTTTCGGTCATGACCCAAAGTTCATGACCATAGATGAGTGTAGGAACGTAGACCGACCGATAAATCAAGAGTTTTGGTTTTCGACTCAGCACCCGCTTCACTGCAGACGCTGCACCAATCTGTCTGTCAATCTCCCGCTTCATTTTTCCTTCATTTGTGAACAAGATCCTGAGATACTTAAATTCCTCCACTTGGGCTCAGGACATCGCCCCCGAACCGGAGAAGGCACTCTACCCTTTTCCGGCTCAAGACCATGGCCTCATATTTGAAGGTTGAGTCTCCACTCAGACTCCATGTCCCTCACCTCCCCACACTCATATGTTTTAAATATTTTGGCATTACGTAATGAAGTTATAAAATGAAAATGTAATCTAATCAATCAATGTACATGTTTTGTTTATCTAGCAGACTTTTTCTTCAGGTACAATCATTATGTCAATCTCAGTAACTTCATCATTAGAGTATTTGTGAGGTTTCTCTAAAAACAGATAAACATTTTGTCAGAAAACTGTAACTCAAGCCCAACAACACTGACGTCAGAACTAATGGTGAGTAATCTGTTCTCATTTTATTTATACTTGTGTTGCAAAAAACAGAGCAAACGACGAAAAAAAAAAAAATAATAATAATCATGTTTCTAGAGTCCATGCTCACCACACACTCTGAAATTTGGTCCTTATTCACACCTTATTCATTTTACTTTCTACCCTTACAAGCCTTTCAAGGCTGCTGCTGAGAAACATCCCCACTGCATTATGCTGCCACCACCATCCATCTGACCAGAGCACATTTCTGTGTTGCTCTGGTTAGTTGTTGTTCCCTTGTTTCAAGCTTCAGAGACTCTCTTTCTATTTCTCTCAATGATTAGCCTTTCAACAAAGGTCAGATCTTCTAATCATCCTCCTACCTAAGCTGTGAATCCCTCCCTCTCTGTGTTCTCTTGACCCAGCTTACCACTACACATCCATAAATCACATGAATACTGCTCATTTCAGAGTTAAGTTTTTTAAATGACTTTAAACAAAGGCATCATTTTCCTTTGAGTTTAATGTTATGTTAGTCTCTGTTGTTTTTTTCACATAATATTCAAATAAAAGCAAATGTATTTTGTGACTGTGGTTATGTGACTTGTAAAAGAGTTAAAAGTGTGCATAAACACTTATGCAATAAAATGTAAATGAAATTAACTGAGTTAAATTCTGATTATGATTCCATATTCTACAAATCTGGATGCTTACCATTTCCTCTAGGAGGTGACATGTACCACTGGTTTTAACACACACCATGCTTTTCACATCTATCGTTTTCTCAGTTTCCCTCCTCCCTGTCTTTCCTTTCTAAGACAAGGACAGCTCAGTGACACATTACTTGAAGGGCAGACTGTTTAAGAAAACACACTCTTCTAACCTCATATTAATTCAATATCTGACATACGTCCTTGTTGTAATATGACATGACTGTCTTTTCTGACTGTTTACTTATATACAGGCATATGCACAACTTTACATGAACATATAGCAGGGAGGCTCCGATCAGATGTTTTGCTGCTGATCATCCATGAGGCCGATCTCTGCTGATCACCAATCACTGCAGATCACCTGGAATGGCTGTTAATTTTCTGCTTTTGGTATAAATTATACTATGTTATCTGGGAAAAAATTCACCAAATTTAGACATATTTTAGTAAATATCTAAAATCTTTCTTTTTTTTTCTTTTTTTTTAAGTTACATGCTGCAGCTTTAAGCAGATGTTTGGTGTGAGAGTTCACTGTCTGGTGGAGCTTGAGCAGTGGTCCAGGAGCGAGAGCAGAACCAGCATCTTACACCGCCAGCTCAAAGACTTGAATTATTTTTGGGGTTATTTGTTTAGCTTTCTGGTCATGATGCTAATCCGGGTGAGTGTTGGTAGTTGTGCACTGCTTTACCTGCTATCTGGCCTCTCTGGGTGTCCTTCTTTTCCTGCATTGAGCCTCGCTGTAGCCAAACTCCATCAAGTGCTTGTTTTTTAAATATTATTAAATTAGTTGTCAAAATGCATCCACCGATCATACACTTTTTCACGGAAATAGGGCGATTACAATCGGTGGCCGATCAATCAGCACACCTCTAACATATAGTACACTCAAGGGCAAATCTAGTTTTTCAGATACTAGGATTATGTATGCTGTACAGTAGAAACAACCAGTAGTCTACCAGCTAACTGTGGTAATGCTTGTTGATGATGTAACTGGCTGGCATCAATACAGAGCCAGCAGGAAACAGCATGGCTGAGAGAGCAAGTGAAGAGCTTGTTAAAAAGAAAGGTTCACAAATTGTCAATAATCTGGACATGGATTGAGTTTATCCTCCCACAGTCTTAGTGTGATACTCAGGAGGAGCGCAGCAACAGTCAGACAGAAGGGAAGCGAAGGGTAAAAGCGCAGGCAGGATTGGTGCAACCCCTGCTGTGATGTACACAGGCTAAAGTTCGTGGTGTCCAATGGACCCGGTCTTGTAACCACCCTGCAGTCTTAGTGCAATGCTCGGGAGAAACACATCAGATGTCATGGTCAGACAGTGGGGAAGCGCCTGACGATCTTTTCAAAACCACACAAACACACAAATCTAATAAAAGTGCAACCCTGCAGGGATGTAGAAAAAAAAATTGTGGGGTTTAAATATCAAACCAGGAACAGAAAATTGTGCTAATCTGCAAAGTGTGTGGAAGAGAGGAAATACAAGCATTTTGTTTTGCCACCTTAAAACGAAGCATGTGCTTGAATACCAGCAATGCAACTAACAACAGGTTCCAGTCACAACACTGGGAAGAAAAAGCAGGATTTGACGCAGAGATCCATTACATTAAAGTTATTGTGTTTCTATGTAGAAATACATTTATTTACTTAATTTTAATCTAACCAGTTAGTCACCATTGAGATTATGCTGCTGCCTATAACCGCCAGGTCTCCCTTAAAATTTGACTTTTTTGAGGAAGACCTGGCAATGATAGGCAGCAACATAAAACAGTTACAAACATTGCATACAAATAACATCCACAAAAATGAGTGTTAACACATAAAAATATATATATATATTCAATTAAAATGTGAGTTGTTGTAAATTTTATACGAATTACATCTTGATATACATCTTTACTACCACCCATCACATTAGATATCGTGATATGAATTTTATGCCATATTGTACATTCCTAGATACTCAGTTGATGACTAAGAATTCAAACAAGACATTTGAAACGTAAAATTTCAATACTTTTTTTTATATATATTTACCTTCTTTTCAAACTCACAGTACCAGTAAGTGACTAAAACGCATTATTTTAGATCTAAGTGAGGAGATGTTCACCCAGAGGATGAAAATACAATTAATCATCCTGCTGTCACAAACATGCTTTGAAGAATGTTTGAGTTTTGTTTATTGGGATATTTTGAACTTTTTTTGTTCTAGTGAGAAAGAAAAAGATGATGAATGACTTTGTTTCTTTTAACAGGCAGGGAAGAAAACACTTACTGTAAACGGTTACTGAATGTGAGCGTACTGAGACCAGAAGTTTACATGATTCTCTAAAGTTAAATCAGATGAAACTTCTCTTGTTTTAGGTCAGTTAGAAAGACCAAAATTATTTGTGTTTGCTAAATGTTGCATATCAAAATATGTTAGGGATTTATTTATCATTGTCTTAAAAATCAGTAATAACTGTCTGTTGAAACAGTGAGGAGAAGCCCAGATGATGATGTCATGGATTTGGAAACTTCTGATAGGTTAACTGACACATTTGAGTTAAGTGGAGTGTTTTTGTGTTTGACACAACAGGAAGGTCAAAAGAAATCAGCCAAGATATCAGGAAGAGAATTGTACTGCTACACACATCTGGTTCATCCTTGGGAATCCCACTCAAGAAGGAGCAGGTTCTGTCCTACACAGTCCTACAGGCCACTCAGTCAGGACGAACCCATTACTCCAGCAGAAAAAAAAATTGGATAGTTTGCATCTCCTGCAGATGCACTTAGAGACAAATGCATTCATTTCTGGAGACATGAAGATGTGTGTCTGATGACACTACTGTGGAACTGTTTGGCCATAATTATCATTGTAACATCTGAGAGAAAAGGGGAGATGCTTGTACTATTCCAACTGTGAAGCATGGGGGTGGCAGCCTCAAGCTTTGGTGTTTTTGTTTGTTTTTTCATACGTGTTTGCAGCTTGTTTCAGTTTGCTGCTCTTTTGCACCTGACTCATTTGCATTGTGTTCAAATGAGTACATAATGCCAGCTGATACAAGAGTAGCACATTCATCAATATTTTAAATAGAATGAAGCAACAACAGTAGCATTTTATTTGTTAGGGATCCTGTTTTTGTCCAAGATTATTGCAATAGTCCCCACAATGACCCATCCAGAGAGCAGTACAATGTGGGAGATGAAAAGTTTCATTTTGGTTGGAGCAGAAAAAGTCAACCTCCTCAAAAACTATTAGAAATTCAAAGGGAGAAACCAAATGCTTTACAACAGGTTATCACCCATTATATTTGCTGTAAAAAAAAAAAAAAAAAATACATTTAAAATATTTTAAGACAGGTGAGAATCCTGCAGTATGCCTGAAAATCAACACACTAAAACACAAATAAGTCCATTTGTATCACACAATAAATAGGCAATAAATACAGTACTGGGATTGAGAAAGAGAGAGCTTTTGAAGAGGATTTCTTTTTCTTCTGAAAGTCCAATTACATACGTTTTCATGACAGACAATGACAGGTACCACACCAGCTCTTTCTGGCAGGCGTCAAAGAGAGATGGTTAAAAACTTCAAAGCAAGTCAGGATTTTAGAGTTCAGAGTTTCATCTTTGCTAGTGCTCTTGTGATTTGTAAGTCAATGTGGAGTGCTGTGGGTTTGCGGAATTATTCAGGCATGGCTGTGCGTGGAAAGACTAAGCCAGCTTAGCACACAGTGCAGGTATTAAGTACTGTACAGTGATGTTATTTGATGTTATGTTGATTTATTATTAAAAGTCTGTGTATTTTCAGGCAGTTTGTTTTTTCGTTTGAAATAAAAAATGAAAAACAGAAATAGACTTGCATTTTTCATTTATTCGAAAATGGAAAACACGGAGCACTCAATTTCAATTTTTATGATTACATGAAAATCGATTTCATTAGTCAAAAATGAAATTATGAAAATCGATTTTCATGATTTCATTTTTGACAAGTGGTCTGACTTGGAAGTTCTCTATGCCTGGCTAACACAGGGGCCGCATCACACAGACATTATACAGGCTGCAGACAGACAAGCTTGTTCATTTGACGCTGTAGTATTTTCTGCCAACCGCAAGTCAGTTTAAGTAATGCTCCTGTGAGAAACAAACAATACCGGACATCTGGTCACTGAGAAAAATGGTTGGCCTGAGAAATTATTTTGAAAAGCCAGAGCTGCAGGCTGGTGTGGAAAATCACACCTGGGTTAAGCTTGGGGAATGTTATCTGTCCGACACGTGTTTCAAACCAACTGCAGGTCACTTCTTTGTTCAATCAATGATCTGTTAATTCTTTCATGCTTTGAACACTGAGGCAAGAACTGAAACACAGACTGACAGGGTCAATAATGCATAAGAGCTAACATAATTGGATAAGGCAGCATAACATGGTCAAGAGAAATTATGACGACCCCGCTCACCCAACTTCCTGATACACATGAAGCCAGCACGCCAGTGACCTGCCATTCATACCTGGTGATGGTCACTCCCACCTCGCGGCTTTAACACTTGAGTGTCAAAGCCGCATGCTCATTTGTCACATACATAATTACTTATTTAATTTATATGGCTCTTACAATTGGTATACTAATGCTATTCGGAAAGGAAAAAGAACTGGCAGAATATTCTACTTGCAGTTTGAGCGTCTTGAATTGTAGCTTTTAAACTAGAGCAGATGAAAGACTCTCAAGGTTGTAAAAAATTGAGAGTCAGAGTAAATGGCCAGCCATTTACTGGCCATTTAGCCAGTAAGTGGCTAAATGGCCCTTTAGCCATTTACTGAATCGGAAGCTTCATTCAGAAACCAACTTTAGCTTTTAAATACAAAACAAAGTTAGAATATAAGCACTGTGAAGGTATTATGATAAAATTAATTACATGTCACCTTCAGAGTGTACAAAAATGGGTCTCTACACAGTGTGCAGGGCAGAGAGAAATTCCAGGTCAGACCACTTGTCAAAAATGAAATAATTGAAATTTAGTGCTCATTATCTGTTTTTTCCATTTCCGTTTTGTGCACTAAATGGGAAATCGGATATCAAGCTGAGCCGTTATCTGATTTCGGTTTAATAAACAAAAACGAGTCTATTTTTGCTTTTTCATTTCAAACGAAAAAACTAACTGCCTGAAAATACATGGACCATTAAAAATGACTAACATGAAAATCTGATTACTGAGTACATACAAGGAACTACTAAACTAAAGGCCTTGTAAAAGGTGCTGATCAGTCTTGCATAATTTGACAGTTGGGAATAGTTGGGGTGACTTTGCAGAAACTTTGACAGGTTTGTCCACCAGAACTTCTGTTTCAGGTCAGTCCACAGCACTTCTGCTGAATTGGGGTCAGATCTTTGAGCTTGGTAACTCCAAAACATTAACTCTATTCTTTTCTAACCATTCTCATGGTGCATGGCTTGTGACCTTTGAGTCACCACCAAGCTGTGTGACCTACTCTCTTTTGATACCCCTTTCACAGACTTACTGCAATGAATCAGAATTAAACATGACATTAAAGATGACAAGGTCTCTGTCCTAGATTCAGCAAATCAGATGTTAACTGGGAATATAACATATTCATTCCTTACTGAATGTCTTCTGCAAGATAACAGTCAAGTCTGAAGCTGCTTGTAAAGCTTTTGTTTTCGACAACAGTAATTCTTCTGTGCTGTAAATGTTCATTAGATACATTTTCAGATGGGTTTTAACATATTTTTATGTCAAAAATCCAGACTTCTTCTGGAGTTCTTTTTTTTTGTTTCAAATAAAGAACTCAAAAGTTTCTAATGACTTAAAGGAATGCTTTAAAATAGATACAGAATAATAAAAGAAAGAAAGAGTTTGAGGTTAAGATTGCCTTTATTTCATAATTTGACTGTCAGGAAAACAAAAAAAAATAAATAAATAATCAAAAAGAAAAAACTGAAGATGCTTCATCCAGCAAATACAAAACATGGTGGATAGCCCATTTAATAACGAAGACATCAATATTCTTTAACAACTTAATAAACTCAAATTCCACACTAATTTGAGCAATTACCAGTCTCTGAAATAAAACACAGGTGTCATCCGTTTGATGTCCATTAATTGTGTTCCTTCTTGACAACCATATTGCCAGTTTTACAGTCCCAGAAATTAAATTTAAAAGAACGTGAACAGATTTCTTACTTGTACAATACCGTGGACCATAAATAAAAATACAGTTAGAAAACTATTCACCAAATCCACCAAATAAATTATCTAAAAGAACAAAAAGATGATTCAATCTTGAACATTCAATAAACAAATGAAACAAAGTTTTATCCTGAGAACAATAAGCAAAGGAAACACTAATGTAAGATTTGAGGTGCGTCAACCTGTTTGTTGCTATGACTCCATGAACAATCCTCCACTCCCGTTTCTCAATGGGGGGTTTGTACAGGGAACGCCAACAACCTCTCTGGGTAGAGATGGAGTCAAAAAACTCAAGCCACTTTGACACCCTCACTTCTGCCGGACAGCGTAAATTCAGCACCTTTACA
>CAEFZY010058787.1:0-12096 GCA_903066815.1 Brachyrhaphis roseni
GTGGAATGCAGTTCATATCAAAACAGCAGCTCTGGGAAGGTATTCTGACATCCTGCAAAGAAATTCAAGCAGAAACTATCCACAAACTCACAAGTTCAATGGATGCAAGAATTGTGCAGGTGATATCAAAGAAGGGATCCTATGTTAACATGTAACTCGGTCTGTTAAGATGTTTTTGATTGAAATAGCTTTTGATTTTAGTACATGTGACCACTTAATGCTGCACATTCAAAGAATGACTGTTTGCAGTTCTTTATAATCTATAAAATGTTTAGAAAATCTGCTGTGCATAATAATTTGGAACAGTGCATTTTGAGTTTTTTATTTTTGAAAAAAATACTGTTCTCACGGGGAGCTTTGTTCAGTAAAATTTGATTTATACTGTAATAGTTCATGACTTAAAAATTATGCTGACCATCATTTGCATTGACCATTTAAGAAAATCTGAGAAAATATCACTTGTATAATAATTTGGAACGCGGTGCATTCATAGGTATCTGCATCAAGACATGAAAGGACCTGAAAGAATGAATGTGCAAGTTATTGCTCCCAGTTCTCAATGTATCCCTCAAACATTAGATTATTCAATTTAGCAGCTTCTCTTCCACTGTAAATATAAACAAGAATCTTAGAATTGAGAGCAGAAAGCAACTAAAATGTCCTGGTCAAGGAGAACGAAACAGAAGACATTAACAACAGGTAAATGAGCTGATTAAATAATTGATCTGACTGAGAAAGGAGAGAGGGTTTGGTGGTGTCAGGTTCTTGTCCAGATACGACTGAAACTTATGATAAATGGAGAGGAGATGGAAGAAATGAGGGAGCTGCAGAGAGAATGAGGTTCAGGTTCAGCTTCCTTTGCAGCATCAGGAGCAATTTAAATTTTGAGGCAACAGCTGCACAAACACAAAAACCAGACATCACTGATACCTGAAGCACTTGCCACTATTAAATGGCATCTTCTATGCTCATACAACTGGGTTTTAATCACATTGAGCAGACATTCAACTTAGTGAAAGGTCCTGTCAAAGTTTGTAGGGAGCAAGAAAAGCTATCCATTGGGTCTGTCACTTCACTGAATATAAAAACACAGATAAATATCAATGATGCAAAGTACTACAAACTAATATAAAGTCTAAAGTGGACACATGTTCATTACTATTTTCTAAATGTGCTTTTTATTTAATTTCAACTGTTTAAATATGAAGTTTTGCACAGTTTTCAATTTTATTGTCCCCCCCCCATACTTGTTGAGTCTCTGACCATCTTGGGGCAAAGGTTCAATGATTTCTATATGCTTGTCCCCAAATTGTGGAATAATTGTTAATTGAATTAATTAGAAAGCAGACCCTACTCTTCCTCCATGTCAGTCACTAAGAAACCTAAAAGCAACAGCTGTTGTGCAGACGTAAACAGCCTTTTAACAGGATCTGTTGAGCTCCCAGCTGACACTCCTGGTAGGTCATAATACTTCTTTGGCTCTGCTTTGCACCATCATGTGAGAGCAGAAGAAACCAGCTTAGCCAGCTTTAAATCTGTTAAGGCTCACATTTTAAAGGCCCTCTCTTTCTTCCTTGGCAGCACATAGAACTAATAAACAACCCAGGAAATTAATTACAAAATATTACCTTTTTCATATGGTTTTTGTTCATCATGGATGTTGGATTACAGTCAGGTTTCAGTTTGTAGACTATTCAGACTTTTTTTTGTTGTTTCTTACATAAGATAAACCTTTTTGTTATGCCATCTCTCAATACAAGGACAAATCTTTAGCATTTGTCCTTTCAACTCCCTGTGGAAAATACAATCCATCCCATGTGTTTTACAAGAATAAGAACCCAACAACCACAGTACACCAAATCCAAAAGGAGAATAATGGAGAAGTGGGTGCTATTTACCACATTACCTGCAAAGCAGTGTGGGTGACCTCGACACTGTAATTGTAATGTCAATTACTGCCTTATATCAACAACTAGCAAAGCTCTTTTTGCATGTAAGTGGGTCAAAGGCTAAGAATTATGCTTAGAAATACAATCTCAAAGTGGCTGTTCTTTTGAAAAGTAGTCAGTACAAAATGCATAGAGTGGGTGTGATGAATCAATATTTGTTTTAGAGCCCCTCTCCCACACCCTTAATCCTTTTTTCAGTTTCTCCCACTTTAAACTTTTAATAGCTTTTATTGATTTCTGTCTACCTTGTTTGATTTTCCCATCTTAACTTTTCTACTCTGTTGACTCTTGAATTGTGGCATTAAAAAAAGCCCCCGCTTCCTCTGAGCTCTGATGCCTTTAGAGCACATCACAGCACCAATTGTGTGATTACAGGATTGAATGACATTATGTGGTCAAAGTGGCACTTTTTGTCTTTCTCACCTTCTTTCTGAGGTGTAGCAGTCTCTTCGTCTCTCCCCTCCTTCTCAGCAGTGCAGTTGTATCCCTTCTTCTTCAAGATGTTGCATATCAGGATGCCCAACAGGCCCATTATGCAGAAGACAGGCACCACTGCGAACACAGCGTATTCTGCCGTCTTTTCCTCGGCGCTTCGAACCACCGTACTATTGGCTGGTCCTCCTGCCCCATTGGAGGAACCTTTTCCCACAGTGCGAACCTTTCTGACATGCAATTCAGCTGGAGGACGGAGACAAGAATAGCAAAATGAATCAGAGGAATAGATGCCTATAAACACCAGGGAGCAAATGAAGGGGTGCAGAATATTACTTTTTATGCAACCACTTTGAGTGGAAACTTGTCCTTCATCAGAAGAGAGAAATCTGGATGAGGAAAACGAAACAAAACAAAAAACAAAGCAAAAAAAAGGAACAAAATTAAAGTCAGACCAGTTTAAATTGTGGGCACATGTGGAGCAGCAGCGAGACAGAACCAGCAGTACTCACCCAGGCAGACAGTCGCCGCAGACAGAGTCTGAGGTCAGAGTGCCAGACACTGAAGTGTTTCTGCCCAGGATCTCGCAGGATGTGTGTGGACGGCAGAGCTCAGAGTCGACTGTATCTGAAAAGCTCCCAGGTGGGCAGAACTGACATTTCACGTCTTCAGCTGAACTCTGGATCTGCCTACAAGGCTGAAGAGAAAGAAAAGACTTCAAATACTAGAAGATAAAACGGAAAAAAGACACAATTGAGCCTCTTTCTTGTGCTGTACAATGTCAAGTTTAGCTAAGAAAGTTTGTGTTTTATATTTTCTTCTTGATTTTACTGATAAAATATACAGTTTTTGGCAGTAAATAGTAGTGATTAAAATGTTATTAAGGCAACAACTCTTGATCTTATTTAAACGTGCAGTGCCCTTTGAGCTTTTTCACATTTTGTCCTATTTTACAAACACAACCTTCAACTTATTTTACACTAAGGACATACAAAAAGAAACCTATTGTTGAAAGAATGCATTAAGATGTCCAGTTTAACATTTGTCAAAAGCCTTATAGTGTATATGGAAAACTGTTCTCTGGTCACTATACTTTTTTAGGCTACATACACACATCACAAATGGTGGAATGGTGGGATCACAAGCTGTTTAAAGGATGAAGGGGTGTTAATTCATATAGAAAGACACTATAAATACTGATAAAAGTCTCCAAAAAATAAAATAAGTTTACATGCTGTGCAACCTTTATTCCTTGACTTTTACAGGCTTTAATATAATAATAATAATAATAATAATAATAATAATAATAATAATAATAATACATTAATATAAGGAAAAAATTAAATAATAAATAAATAGTTTTTGTTGTTGTTTGTTTATTTAAAGTGAATGAACCACTACTTTTTACTGTATATTCTGTGGATAAAAACATGCATACGCACATTTCATCACATTTATATTTTATTTGGATTATAAAAACAGTGGGAGATGTATTGAAGGAAGCATAGTGAACAACACGGAGGAGAGAAAATTAATTTACCATTTAAAAAATGTTCACCAATTCTTTTGGCTCATTTGCTCACCTTGGATGGCTCCTGGCCTGTAGGGCATTGCAAACACACACACTCTTCTCCCCACCGACACTGCACCACTGCAGTCCCACCACAGCCTATCACCTGGAAGATACATAAGTCAGAGTGAGGGGAGGTACAAACATATTAGCATATATTAAAACATATGAAAGTAATGTATTATACCGCGAGAAGGACGAGAGTTGAACAGCAAAGGTGGTTCCTCATCTTCTTCAATGTATTCTTCTATGTGCATATGATCTGCAGCAGAGCAAACAAGGTGGACATAAATGTACCATTTTGAAAGCTCCAAATATTATGCCAAAAGAAAAAACAATAACATGACACCTTAAATATAATCATCCCTTTGGAGCAAACTAGCATACAAGTACAGTACATGTTCATAACAGCTGAGTCATTTTTGCTAGTGATCAAAAGTCCAGAGACTCGGGACACAGATTGGTAACAAGCACCTCTCGAAGCTGTAAATAACATTTACTATGATTCAGGGGCTTTTTGTGTACTCTTGTGAATGAACCAGGGATTTTCTGCAGCTATTTTTGGGCTGCAGATGCTCACACACACAGTTCATCCCATGATTCATCCTGCAACGCCTTCATTTGCTAACACATGCTGACTTTCTCGACACGTGACATCAACTGACCCTGGAAACAGTGTTTTCTGATTCCAAGCTTCAGGCATGGACATTTGAGATTCACAGATTTCTCCATATGTGTATTTGTTTAAAGGTCTTATGAGCAAACCAATGATGATTAAAGCTTTATATGCATATAGCAACTTTTATGATTAATCTCACAATCTTTTAAAATGTGATGAAACGTCCATACATGACCCTTTAAATATACCATGTACTAAGACGCAACTACACGGGTTGACAAAACACACCTTTTGACTTTGAAATACGAATGAAATTAAATATCTAATCAAATGTAAAAATTGATTATGATTATGATAACCCAGCAAATCAACTGGTTCATTTTCTTCACTTTTCCCTCTTAATCTACTGAATTGCATGACAGGTGTAATCACCAAGTTAATTATTACTTGTTATTACTGGGTGTGCATAAGCATGCACAAATATAATAACATCACTAATATTTTAGCTAATACCAGAATGTTATAGTGATAAAAAAAAAAGCTAAATGTCATCCCTACTGCACTAAAATATCATTAATTGGGCCAAATGTCAAGATAAACCATGAAGATTTGCACAGAGAATTTTCTCTGCACAGATCTCTCATTTAAAGCCACAATATAGGGCTGTGAATTTGCAAAACCCTGGCATTATCATGATGGACTTGAACCTGCCACCAAACAGCTAGGCACTTTGTGGTTTAAAATGTTACTTCAAAAAATATGCAAACTGATGTCTGTGTTTGCTGTAAGATTTTTATTTTTTTATTTTTTTTGCACAAATTGTTTGAAAAATGATGAGCGGTTCCTGCAAAAATAACAGATATTCAAAAATATTAGGTATGTACTTTTCTATGTGCAGTTTTCCTTAAAAACAGTAGATGACAAAGTGGGCTCAGAGTAGCCGAATTTAAACCAAACAAACTAAAGAGATAATGCTGAGGAAGGAGAGCAGGAAGATCCAGCTGAGCTGCATACTCACCCCAGACTTGCAGTGGACCTACACGGTTGCTGAGGCAACCCAGCGAGGATGCTTGACTCACTAAAAATACTGAATCAATACTAAACTTAAAAATCCTGCAGTTTTCTCTCTAACTCAACCACTTGAATAAATAATGTTCTGAGAGACACTGAAAATAAAACTTCAAAAAGACAAACTAGTTCTTTTTCAACTGGAAATAAAATGAAATAAATGAAGCATGAAGTGAAGTTACAGAGATTAGTCAAAACTGAGATCTACACTCTTCAGTGCAGCTGAATGGAAATTTTTAGAGTACCTAGCTGTGTCTTATACGGTCAGTCTGACCACAGACACACCCCACACACCCTCTGGACATGCCCCGTCTGTCACTGCTAAAACAGTCAACCTGCACATTGTGCATGTGTGTGGGTGATACTTGTTTAATGATGCTCTTAACCATAGAGCAAGTAGAAAAACATGTTTTCACTGCTATGCAACAAGAAAATCAACAGATTTTTAATTATTTATTCTGGTTTCTTCGTTTCTTCTTTTTTTTAACACAGAAATCAAATTGCCAGACTGATAAATCTATATACTTTATATTTAAAGACACAATATTGGACAAAAGTCTTGAGTCCACTATTTTGCAATGTTTAAAAGTTTGCAAAAGTTCTTCAGGTTTTCTAGAGGTCTAGAGGTTCATATACCTCTGTACCACATATAGATATATGAATATTGACAAGTCAAAGTTTCACAAAAACTTGAGATTGGAAATTTGACAGCAAACTCTAATCTTGGCAACTCTATTTGGGATTTGACTTTTTTCAAGAAAGGGGTTTTTATTACTTCAATCCATCTATTGCCTTCCACTTCTCCAGGATTGGAGTCAAGAGGACAACAGGTCTTGGAGATTAATTCAGACGGCCTTCTCCCATGGGAAAATCTCCAGCTCATCCTGGAGGTTCCCAAGGGGTTCCCAGGACAGAAGGGAATTTTAGTTCCTCCAGTGAGTTAGGGCTCTCCTTCCCTTTCAATTAGACATAAATTGAAAATAACCAGAGAGAGGCAAGCAGTAGAAATCCTTATCAAATATCTGAACTACTTCAACTGACTCCTTTCAATATGGATCGCTGAGATCCCCAACTTTTGGTCATCATACATAAGGGCTGGTTATTGTACAATTGCCGCATTAACGAGATGAAGAGGTTATAGTACCCCAATTATATTGAAGCTATATTTTATTTCATTTTACTTTTTTTTCTTGGGAAGGTGAGCACTACCTGTGTCAGGGCCTGAGAATGATTTCCTTTTTTTTAAAAAAAAAACTTGTCTTTTAAGTAAAGTTTTTCCTCTTGTCTGCTTTCCTCTTATTTTACATACAGATGTTATGGATTTATCAATCAGTACCACTTTATAAAGATTACAAGAAAGTATAGCCTCTTCGAAGCAAAGGATAAAGAAATAAGGAGCGGTTTAAAACCTTTGCACAGTATTATATGTATGTAGCGTCTACACAATTGATTTCCACATGGTTTGTTTAGAAAGGGGAAATACACACAAAGACACTCAAACATCTGAATGGTACAGAGTCTGCCAACGGAAAGCTGTATCTTACAAAACTGCAAAATAAAAATTATAATGCCTTTATGAGTTCAATCTGGGAGACAAAATTCTTGTGCCAATGAAAAGCTTCTGAGACATAATTTTCAGAATTGCAAGAACTGAAAAAAGATAAAGGGGGAACAAAGAAACCACAAAGCTTAAAAAAAACATAGCCCCAATCCAAAGGGATGGAAAGCAAAGGAGGTGGATGGAGTTCCTCTGCTAAAACATCAGTCTGATAGCATGTCCATATAAATAAATATAGAAGCAATTGTTAAAATGCCATACAGACCAGAGCACAAAGCTAATTACAAGTCAGATATGCGCACAGACATCAGCATCCATTTACACACAACTCCAGGCATGCAACATCACATACAGCTGAAAATTTTGAAAAACGGATCAATAAAAAGGCAATGATAGAGAGAGCAAAACGAAAATGGGACCCACAATTAAATGCCTCTGTTTTTGGAAAGTGTCAAGTAACAAATTGGACATGGCTACAGGAATGCTGGCTTCGACCAAACGAGGTCCGAAGAACCTCGTTTGACCTCCAGCAGAGCACTGAGGCAGCAGTACTTCATCTGCAGCTGAGGGACTGAGTGCAGTGGTGGGATACAGGACTTGCTAATCGGTCAGGTGACAGAAGATGGATTCTGTAAAAAAAACAAAAAAAAAACACTTGCAGATAAAAAAGTATCTATATTTAAAAATATAAAGAAGTGTTCCAAAAACTGCTTATTCAACCACTGCAGGCAATCAAAGCCTCCAGTGTCTGTAAATGTGATGCTTTTACAAACCAGTTTGCCTGAGGTTTTCCCAACTAACCCACTACAAAAAGACTGTCACATGGGGACTTCAGTTGCACTCACAGACACGTGAGTGCACTCATGTCCTTGAATGCCTTGGTCTTCGTGAAGCCATTGTTCTTTACTTTTCCAAACATTTGTCTCTCAAAAGTAACATTTTTAATATGTAAAACATTATCACACTTTAGGAAGTAAGCTTCTTTGGAGCTTAATGGGAGCTGGGTTGGAACTGCTACAACATCTGTCAGTAAATTAATTAATATGGAGTAATTACTTTTCTTGCTTTCTTCAAATGAAACATGGTTTCCTGTTAGAATCTTGTAAGAATTATGTTATCTAATATTTTCTGAAAAAAAAAGGGAAAAAAACTATAACTATGTTTTTACTTCTCTTTCAGTCGGAATGGGTGCTTCCATTAAAGCCAGCATACAAGGTCTCCTTCTGGGTAGCCACATATTACTACTTGCGCCTAGCCACTTCTCAAAGAATTGAACTTATGACAGCGGTCAAGACTCCAACATTTGCCTTGGAGAACCCAGTCTAATTCCAGTTTGAACAAGTAGTTCAGGTCCAGTGTCTATGAAGGAAATCTCTAGCTTCAAAATTGATTGGCTTTGGTTGGGGTTCAAATCACCGTTGGGATTGAAATATGCTTTTTCTTTGCATTAACTTATGGTATACCTTGAAAAACATACACATACAGTGAATATTTATGGTTTTTGAACCACAAACAATAAGTAGTGCATATGAACATTCTTTCCTTCTTTCTTTCTTTTTGTGGCAAGCATAACAAATTGGTGATTTGGCTGCACCTTTGATAAATACTCTATTTTGATATTGTTTTATATCCTAACCATGTATTAGACTCAGTATGGCATGTTTTCTGATGGTTTGTGATGCTAATTGTTTCCTAATGGTCTCTAACAAAACCTAAGACACTCTCCAAATAAGATAAATTGTTACTGTTGCAGGTAAAACGTGCCTAGAGGCATGACTAAAACAGACTTGCAGCCACTTTCAGAGCAGACCTTACATAATCAAAGAGGTCTGAGGTCTTTGTCTGCTTCTTATAGCATTGACTGACATCTTTGAACTCATTCACTTGTCTTCCACGTGCCTTTTCCGTCCTTGCTGGCCTGACTGTGCTGTCAGTCCTGTATAATTGCAATTTAGTGTTTCTCTTTTCAAAGCCTGCCTTTGATGACAGTTGCACCAGGGTCTGCCATGTGCTTCGGTTTGGTTGGGGGGTACAGACTGAGGAAAGAGAAAGAGAGAGCAGACGAAAGCTACAGATACAAAGTGGGAGGCGGTGGAAAAGTGGCATACAACAAGGACATTAGCACCTCTCAGAATATCTCAGCAAACACAACAAAAATTCCTATGGAATACAGCACCCTCAGTGCTGTCGTCATTTTATGTGACGGGACAAAAACAGCAAAACACAATTCAACTTGTGGTGAATTTTCCTAAATGCTGTTAAAACAGTAATTACCTGACACCTTCTGCTCTGCTGTTTGACGCATCCCAATAACAAGCCGCTACGACGTCAGATGACATGTCAAATTTTCTGTTTTGTTCAGGACGGCTAAATATAGCACTAATAAAGAAGCAATGGTCAACAGGCTGACAAAAACAGGGACATTATTCCCTTCTGTGGTGGTTTTGGAGGCAAGGACAAGCAAAACGTGTTTGGGAGTTTTTTCTGGCCTCTTGATGTCATGTCGCAGCTGAGCTGAGAAATCCTCCTGGATGAAGCTGTGAAGGAGGGAAGGGACCACAAAAGAGGAAACACAAGAATGAGTGGAACTTCCAGGCCTTTGAATGTGAGGTGACGGAGCAGCAGAGGAAGATCATGGGTCAGGCTAACACCCTGTCGGCTTCCAAAATCGGCACTGAGCTGTCTTTGTTGAGCAAACGAAGAGACTCTGGCTGGACACCAGACATTTTACTCTTTGGTATCAAGTCTGAGCTCCCAAGTTTTGTTTTTTTTAAGGCGACATCTAACATCATCTGTTTGGCAAACAGTCTAGTGAGAATACATCATAGAGGTTAGAATGATAAAAACAGCTTTGTTACAAATAAAGGCCCAACAACAACTTCTCCGACTTTCCAATTATATAACAGCAGATGCCAACTACGTTGTTGATACCTTGCAAGCAGATTTGTTGCATTTATCTTAGTTATGCCCTATGGGACCTTTTCTTCTGGATACATGCCGTAACTATTACAATGAATAGGTCCGACTTGATGAATTGTTTTTTTTGATGAAAATAAAAGTCTGTAAGTAAGTAAGCTTTATTTGTAGAACAGTTTTTTTTTTAATTTGTGAATTTTGAACGTTTATACATGCTAAAATACCAGGTTTTGTGAGAACACACGCATAAAAATTAAACTCAAAAAGACCAATTTTAAGCTTTTTCTAAATTTTATGAAAAACATATCCTGTGCTATTCAACAGTGAACATGCATTTGTAAAAGGAACAACCTAAGAAGTGAAAAGGTGTAGAGATTTAGATTATGAGAGACTGGGAACTTGTCCAGGGTGTTCACTGTTTTCAGATGGTCATGCATAATGGCTGCAAAGACAAGTCACTTTTAAAGCTTTCTTGGCTTTTCACAAGTCAAACACTTACAAAACGTTGAGTCCAACAGTGATCATTGAGTTCTTCAGTGCTGGTATATTCCACAAAATATACCAACACTGAAGAACCAGTGAGTGCTATAACGAAGCTCTGCTTGTCCTGTTTCTCCCCACTTCACACCTGCTTACCATATTAACATTATGACTACAATCCTCACTGGTTGAAGGTTGTAGGTCAGTTTCAAACCCTTCTGCCACATGGGCCTTCACACAGATTTACAGTAAAAATTATGTAAAAAGCGTTGCACCATCCTTTATAAAGAAATACACAAACATTTACAGATATCAGAGTTAGCTAAAATAAGAGGAAAGCTTTTCTAATTCTTCTATTATAACTTTAAAGCAAAGATAAGAAAGTAGAGCCACCATGTTGAGTTTTATTTAACCTTTCATGTCCACTGAAACATTTCCTTCACATTGATGATGCAAGTAAGTCAAATGACGTCAGTAGAGGCTACCCAATAAACCCACCAAGTCACATACAATGTCATAGCCTTGGGGAACACCTCATTGTGATGCACATGAGCATGAGCTTATTCTGTAAAGTGGGAAAATGCAATGGAAAAGAACTGAGGTGGCAAAAGAAAGGTTTAAGGTAATTATACTCTGCCATTCATCAGACATTTGGTGGACGTGAAGATAATATGCACATGTATGACAACGACGTGATTGGGAGAACCATACCCTCTGTTTTGACTTCATGGAGGTGCCCATTACTGGCAAAAGAAAGCCTGATTTACGCCAACACTTTGTACGTTGGTGTTTAGACAATGTCTCATTATGGGAAGCAAGTCTGATAAATGGGCAGGTGTCATTAGTCCTTGCATTTCTCTGTCACTCTTCCTCTAGGCCTGTGGGGCATCAGTCATGATTTCCAGTGCAACTGTGCACCAGTATGAAGTGATAAACAGGCCCTCTCTACTGTTGCTGGCGTCTGTCGCTTTGCATTATCAGCTGTAACAAAAGAAGTTGATTTGATCAGAGAGAGTAGAGAAGAAACGGTAAGGGTAGAACATACCCTTACAAGAGATAATATTTCAGAATCAGATATGCATGAGTATTTGGTGCTCCAATTTGAATGGCATGCAAGCGAAACAATCAAAACCAAAAAAGATCCCTGACTTTTCATCATTACAAAGGAGATTCTACATTTTATTGGAGGTTATAAGTTTAGAGCTACATTAATATCATCAACTTAAGGTCAGAAATCCTTTGTGCTGCTGTGTATCAGTCTTGAAATGTACAATAATTATGAAATTTTGGAAAATTAGTTTTATTTAAAATTTAGGTTATTTTAATTGCATTCAAGCTATTATAGCACATGATGGTCTGTGCCGTGTAGATGTCCAGATTCACATTTCATTTTGAAAAGGTGATCTGTAAAGAAGCTGATTTCAACTGAAATTGCAGCGTGTGAGAAATATGTAAAATAATAACAAAACAATTATATATATATATTATATATATATATATATAT
>CAEFZY010058788.1:0-14472 GCA_903066815.1 Brachyrhaphis roseni
TATATATATATATATATATATATATATATATATATAGTAATACGGAGTATTACTGTGAATTTTCCTTGTTTAATTCAAAGTTTGTTTTATCGGCGCATTTTATTTATTTTTATTTATTTATTTTCATAAGCGGAATAACACTGATCTCTCCGCATAATCAGTCCCCCGATGCTTTTGATTCGCGCCGGCCTTCCCCCTCCCTCATCGCCGCTGAGCAGGTGGAGGCCGCGCACCTGCGCGCACAGCTGCGCGCACCTTGTTATCGCCGTCGCTGCTTGACGCTCAGTCGGGCGCAGCGCGCAGCTCCGCAGTGCCTGGAAAGTTGCGTTTTTTGTTTTGTCTTTTTTTCCTAAGAAAAAGAGCGCATTGAGTAATTTATGTATTCATTTTTTTTTTTTTAAAAGGCATTTTTCTTAAATGAATATTGTTTATTCAATTATCTACTTTGGGTAATTGTGCACTTATCCCAGTGAATCTCTCCGCGCTTCGACATGACACTATCTAATCCAATTAAACACGATAACCCTGGACTCACGTTTTATTCTCTTCCCCTTTTTATTCCACCCCAGCCCTCTTCAACGTGCAGACAAGCACTCCTGGTTTTGTGTCAAAGACGGAGTCAAGAGCCCTCTCTTAATCCCGAGCAAGGACCACGAGTGATTGAAAAGTGAAAGGAAGCCCTCATTGGTCCTCGAGCTGGATAGTGTTTTCTTTGTCCTGCACTACATTCGGTCAGTCCTTTTAATGTGTCTCTTTACACAGGAACCACGTTCCGGCGCGGCTGTCTGAATGAATCTGGTAACATCTCGGCTCCTTTTTTTCTTTTCTTTTTTCTTATTTATTTATTTATTTAACATTTAAAACTTGTAATCCAAACCACCCGCTAATTGGGATTTAGGAATCAATTAAACACATGAAGTGCGTGCGCTTAGTGAGCCGTCGGTTTGAGTAGGTTGGGCCATAAACATCAATAATCTATTATGAAATTGACTAAAATCTTTAAGCAAAAACTTAACTACACGTCTGAAATTAATAACTTGAATTCATTTAAAAAAGAAATGAACCGAACTGAAACTGCATCTCACACTGGTTCCACTTTTTGACGTCATGTCTGGGAAATGTATGGCAGCGTCGCCATATTGTTGGCGGATGCTGCAAAAACGACAGGTAATTGACATTAATCCGCTCTGTGGCAGACTCAGGGGGGATGGAAAGTAAATGGGGATGCAGTTAATGAAGCACCGCTTGCCCTTTGAATCTCGGTCACAGCGTGCTGCAGGGGAAGTTTTCAACAAACTTTTATTTGTTGCTTTTTTTTCAGATGTGCATCTTTAGACACAAACAGATGGGGGAGAGGGGTTGAGAATGAGCTGCAGATTGGAATTGGGTCAGTGAGCTAAAGTTCTGCTTTTGTTGTTGTTTTTTCAAGAGATGATTTAGTTTATTGGAGTGCTTCATTAGGCTAACATGAGGTTAGCCCTGCACAGGGTTGTTGTTTGTGTTATGCTTATTATCATTCAGATTGGGGGAGCTCCCTGTAGGAGCTGCGACAGACGGACAGGGGCCAGGTGAGGGAGGGGGATTTCCAGCGTGAGGAGTCGCACCTCTCCTCAGCCGATGCAACAGGGGCCTGCTTAATGAGGGCACCTATGGGGCCCCTCCTGGATAGAGAAGTGGCCTAACCTCGCCGCGGCCCCAGACGGAACTGGAGCCCCAGACGGAACTGGAGCACCTGCGCGTCTCTGGTCCCCCTCCTGGTTTCCTCCTGTCACCCACCTCATCGTCAAGAGTTCGTGCCTCCAACTTCTACTAGTGACAAAGTCTAACGCTGCATATGGTTATTTTGAAAATCGAAGGAGGAGCTGGGCAGCACCCGCCACCCCCCTTCACTGCTCCCACACTCCCAATGTCATGAACACATTGGGACTACTCTTCTCCTCCCTCAAACCTGAGGGGAATGGGAAAGTGAATCTCTTTTTTTTATTACACAGAGGAACATCTTAAAGAATTAGAACGTCATTGAAAGTTTATTTCAGTAGCTACAAAGTGAAACTCGCATAGATTTGTGAAGCACAAATTGGGACATTTCAGGTGTTCATTTCTGAAATACAGAAGATGCACAAAATTAAATATGAATAAAGAATTATTATTTTTATTCAATAATGTCACCATGCTTTTTAAAGTGTGCCCATGTGCTGCACAGTATCGGCTCTCAATACTCAGGACTCCTTTTGTGCGGATTGCTGCTTTAGTATTTCGTGTTGCTGACACGGTCAGCCTCTAAATCTGCTGAGGTGTAAAGAGTGTCAGGCACCTTTCAACTTCCTCTAGTCCAAACCTCTCAGATTCTGTATGCGGCTGGTAAATCAGGTGAAATCAGGTTGCTTGGGCGCTTTTTCTTTGTTACACTTTTTCCTTCTATTAAACTTTCTGGCAACAGGCTAAGATACAGCACTCTCTAAACAGCCAGCTAGTTTAGCAATGACCTCTTGTGGTTTACTGTCCTTTGAGTATGGGTGGGGGTGTGTGTCTAGGGGTGGGTGTGTGGGGGTGTGTGTGTGTGTGTGTGAGCTGTCATAATTTGATTCATTTTTGGATAATCTGATGGCTGATTTTCATTAAGACAAAACTAGCTTAAATACATACTTGAGATACGCCCTTCTGAGTGTTACTAATCTACATGTGTGTTTCACATTTTGAATTGAATTACAGTAAGAAAGGTATTTATTTTTTTGTTGATATTTTCCATTGATAGAGATTCACCTGTGCACCGTGAGTGTTACAGGTTATCCGTTCGGACAGGAATGTGACGAGCCATCAATCAAGCATGATAATGAAATCACAACCTTTCAGATTTAATAGCGCCAAAGATGGATAAGCTTTAATATTTCCAGAGATATACTGTCATTAACAATGGCAAGTGTCTCCAAAGGGCCAAAAGGTTCCCGTCCCCAGTGGAGCCAGCCTAATTATACAATTAGTCTTGTGATCGGGACAGTCCAGCACCAAATGTCCTCTGGGACAGAAGCAGACACATTATGGCTGTCATCTGTACCTTCACAGGAAGGAGTCGCAGGCTGCATTGTTTGTGTTTTTGATTCTTTAAGTTATAGACAGTGACTGGTATCAAAATACTCCAAGATTTTAAACAGTTATGGTTTCATAACTGCAACATTTTCCACTACTTTTCAAGATATCCCAGAGGAAGTGTGGTAGCGATTGGATTTTCTTCAGCTGAAAGGAGCATATAATGATGCAGTGCTGCTGCCCTCCTCCCCCCCTAATGCTGCACACTGCCAGTCAGCTGGCTGTAAAGCATCTATGCTTTCTTATTTACAAGAAAGCTAGATTTGACTGTGTAGATGTATTCCCAGCTGCATAAAACACGTGACGCTCATGATGTGGATACCATGGAGTAATCACCCATCATTCGCTGTCTTATCATATTAGAGCCAAATATAAGAAATCAGCGATAGAACATTCAAATTAAAAAGAAGTTAGCTGTCTACTGAATGCTTTTAAGAAAACATCTGGATCTTGTTTTTCAAACTTTACTGCTTTTCTTGTTTGGCATCACAATGGTCCCCTAAGGCTTTCGCAATATTGTAATAACAAACAGAAACATACATTTTCACACAAAGTTTTTAAAACTGTATTATAGTCTTGGTTTATTTTTAATATGCGTTTTCCAGGTTTTTCAAGGAAAACGGGTAAATACAACAGCTTATTTATGAAATAGCAGATTTTTAAGGACAGTACAAACCTTTTTAAAGAGATTGTTACAATGCAGCAAGTCCATATGAACGGACCCTCTTTGAGACATGGTGGAGCCCACGTCTCTTTGAAATGTCTGGAGTTAAAACCAACATGTTTGGCTTTACATGGTTAAAAATTGTCATTTTTAACTCGATATAAAATTATAGTTCAAAAACTCAAGCTTATCATAACATGACAATAGCATACCAGCTACATTTTGTCTTTAAAATCTTTTTAAAAAATGCTCTAGAGCCAAATGTGCATTCAACGTCATAAGAAATTGGAGTAGTTGGTAAAGGGATGATTGTTTCTGTGGACATCAGTAACACCAAAAGTCATCTCAGCATTCAATCATTTCTTGCCTTAAGCCTCATCTGGGCCCTCACCAGACTGAGCCCAAGTCTCTTTGAAGCTCTGGGCCAGATGGAGACCTCCGTATCTCAATCCTATTGCCCAGCCAACCATATTTCCTTTCTGGCTTATCCCTGGTCAGTTGGAAACATCAAGACGCCACATTTTCTTCTGGACAGTCAGAGCCATATCAGCCAATGCCAAAGTCAAGTCAGTGAGAGCGAGTAGGTGTGACGCTTGTGATGTTTTTGAGGCTCCATACGGACCTCTCCGTGAAGTCAGAGGGAGGTCTCGGCTCCTCATGCTGAAAGAGGCTGTGGTGTCTCCACACTGGATGCTTTAGCATTAGTTTGCTGGCTTATCGCGCTGAATTAGAACTCCTACAGATAAGCTGGAGGCAAAGGTTGATTGCTAACCAACTTCACCACTTTGCCCACAATGCATATATGGTGGTTCAGCTATGGTGAAAGTCAGAGGAGTTATACCTTTGCCTGTTCTCACTGCATGCAGTCTCTTGTCTTTCCTTTATTTTCCTGACTCATTCTGGAGTTTTCCCCGCTCATGTTTCTTCTCTGTGTACTGACATCTGTTTTTTTCTTCCCTTGTCTTCCATTTCAGCCCCCAAGAGATACCCCATCTTCCTCCCTCCCCAGCTGTGTAAGAGGGATTTCTCCCCTCTCTGGATGCTGACCTTTTCTTGCAGTAAACCCAGATGCATTCAGGGGCCAGCCCTCTGATGTCGGAGGCACACAGTTCTTTCCAAATGTGCCTCTGATGCCAATCTTTGTCCACAATGAAGAGGGTTGATCGTACAAAAGAGAGGGGACTGAATAAAGTGGTAGTCTGGCTCTATGTGGCTGAAGTAATTTTTCTCAATCGCAGATAAGTTTGAAGATATGAGAGGGAGGGTAAAAGAAAGAAGCGTGGATTTGAATTGCATTGCCAAGGATCATAATGGTGGGGGTAATCCTTTATTTATGAAGAGCTGAAGTGCATCTTTGCTCCTGTGTGTGCAACCATGTATGTATCCGACACGTAGAAAGCTAGCAGATTTACTGGGACTTGGAAAAAGTATTCACATCTTCTAAAATTTACTACAATTTGCAATGTGAAACCCACAAAAGTTCAGTGTACGTTTTCAGGGTTTTTGTGGAGCAGATGAACAGAAAGTAGTGCAGACCATCAAAAGGATTCAAAAATTGTAAAAAGTGATAGAAAAAGAACCTGAGAAGTGTACCAAGTCCCTTCAAGAAACCACTAAACCAACCAGGAGGCTTATGGTGGCTCTAGAGAAGCAGCAGTGATCCACTGCTAATGTGGGAGAATCAGTCAACAACTACAAGTGATGCACTCTGCCAAGTCGGCCTCAATGTGTGGTGGCAAAAAGAAAGCCAATAGCTGAAAGAAAAAAGGACAAAAAGAAGTGACGTTTAAAGTTCGCCACAACGCACCAAGTACATCTGAACACACTCCACTTTGAGATATGGTGGAGGCAGCATTATGATGTGAGGTTGGGTTTTTGTCAGCAAGGACAGGGAAGCTGGTCAGAGTTGAGGTGGAAATGGATAAAGTTAAGTAGAAGGAACTCCTGTAAGAAAACCCTATTGAGGCTGCAAAAGAGTAAATGTTAACGTTCAAGAGGGACCGCGATTCTTTAATTCTAAGCAAAATGTCTGCATGGCCCAGTCAAAGTCCAAATCAAAATCCAACTGAGAATCTGTTACGAGACTTGAAAATCGAAGTTCACGTTCTATTTAGCAAAGAGGAATGTGCGAACGAACACCAAAATGCTATGAGTTGTAACTGCAACACAAGCTGTTTCTACAAAGTGTTGACTCAGGAGGGACTGAATACAAACATACATCACACTTTTCAAAATTTTTAAACTAAAAAATACTTTTTACAGCCATGCATAACTTCTCTCTGCTCTATATGCTCTAGTAAATTCCCCATAGAGACATTAAAGTTTTTGGTTGTAATGAAATAAAATGCGGAAAAGTCATAACACTTTTACACTGTGATGTTTTCTGATGTAAGACATATGTAAATTGTAAACATTTATGGCTGAAATACTGTGGTCAGATGTGATTAGATCCACATGTATTCTCAATATATTTAAACTGTAAATCTGTCAAAAAAATATGCAGCGTTTTCAAATGCTAATAATAATAAAAAAAGGTCATCAAAGTAGAAGCTGCCAGAAGCGAAGCTGTTTCTTCTTGTTCCGTCCAGTATCATGCAACCAGCATCATCCCTGGGCACAAATCAGAATACAGATATCACTAAAAAGTCCATCTGCTGCACTTTGATGGACTAGCTGACCGTCTCCCTCCACCCGCTCTCATCCCCACTTTCCAAGTTTCGCTGAGGCCTACATCCTGCATTTAGAGGCTTTTAGAAAAGCCTTGTCATTCAATAAGAGGCGGCCGGGGGAAGCATGCTCACGCTCATCTGCACTTCGGTTCTCTACTTTCTGGCCGGTGGGCCGTATAATAGGGCCAAGGTACGGCGGCGGCTGGCTCATGCGGTTGTCCGTGGACGACCTTGCTCCCCCTCACCTGCAGCCTTGGAGCGGCTCCCAGTCCTGGAATGGGGCTTTTTGGAGCGGCACCAAGTTTCCGTACCCCCACAGATGTTACTGAGCCACCAGATTTGATGTCAGGTTCTGAGTGATGCATCACGCTCCTCTGAACAGCGGTGCAGCACTGCGAACCAGCCCCATACGTTTGCGAAACTCGGATCTTTAACAGATGAGATTAAAAAGCGTTCATGTAAGTTTGATGTTTATGCTAGCAGAATTTGGAAAATCATCAAATTTAGAGAATAACGGCTCGGTATTTGTGTCTTTAAACAGCCTTTTTGTTTCTCTGATTCTAATTACTTTATTTGTCTTGTTTACCTTTTTCATTCTAAAAACATGGATGGTTTTCATGATTAAAATGATGAGACTTTTCCCCTGCAAATCAAATATAGGTTAAATGAAATCTTTAACAGAAAAAATAATGTGCAAAGGACTAAAGCACAGGTGATGCTCAGACCCATCTCACTGGGGCTGTGCTTCATCTGAGTGCTTTAACATCAACTTTTAAAGATTACACAAAAGTCCCACGAATGCAAGACTAAATAACGTGTGGGCAGGGACTGAGTTTGCACAAACAACCTCAGAAAATTCAAGTAAGCATTTAAACATGGAAGCTTTTGAAACTTTTTAAAGCTTTTGATTTAGATCACAAATGCTGCAGGAAAATACAGAAAGGAAGTCGCTATTTATTCCTTTTTTTTGTTTCATGAATGTTGTGATTCACGCTTTCAGGGCACGATGACAAAGTCAGACCTATTTTTGCATACATTTTGGTGTGGACTGTGGTTTATGATTCAGATCTTGTGCCCCAGTACGTCTCCGTGTCTAGCAACGCCCCTGATCAGACAGGGCAAAAAACGCGTTGTATATAAGGCACCTTCAAACAGCCTTAAAGTTGGAAGAACACCGTTATAAGGACATATATGATGTGCACTCAGTATAATTAATTCAATGAAGTTCCACTAAAAGTTAAATAAAAAGCTAATAATAATAATAATAATAATAATAATAACACTCTGAGGATTACTTTTTTTGTCAGATATGGAACTCCTTGGCGAAACGCACCGGGGCTAAAGGGTGAAAGCCCAGCTGCTGAGACTGGGCTGAAGAGACGCGACGTTCCCCCTGGAGACATCCGACAAAAGGAGGGTGGAAAAGTCTCTATTCAGAACTTTCTTCAAAGGCTCAAAAAAAAAAAAAAAACCTCCGACAAATTCGCATCTTAAACTTGAAGACCATCTTATCCCCTCCAGGCTGTCGAGCGTGGAAAAGGACAAGAAAATAAAAACCAAAACATTCAGGAAGACTTTTCGCTGAGCAGTCTGAAAAACTTGCGCTTTACTTACGATGGACGAGCGAGAGAGAGAGAGAGAGAGAGAGAGAGAGAGAGAAAGAGAGAGAGAGAGAATCAACTGCGAATAGAAAGTTTTTTGACAAGAGAGTGTTGCAAAGGCAACTGAACTGCTTTGTTTTCGGACCTTCTCACGAAATATAACACCACACCTACCCAGGTAGAGGTGGGAGCATTTGGCAAAACGCCTGGAAGGCAAATATATATATGTGTGTGTGGGTGTGTGTGTGTGGGGGGGGGGGGGTGTGGGGGGGGGGGTGTGTGTGTGTGTGTGTGTGTGTGTGTGTGTGTGGCTGGGAAAATGAAAAAAAGGTGTTCGTGAGAAAATCGTGAAACGTACAGTAAGACATGCAGGTGTCGTTCTGCGCGAACGTCTGCTCAGTTTGACGCACACGACTTGTTTTAAAGGTGCAAACTCTGCGCCGTTATGTCGTTTTTGACGAAACCTGTGAAACTTTACCAGGAAAGGCGTGAAGAGAGCAGCTTTATTCTGTCAACAAGAGTTGGGTAAATATCGATTAAACTCAGGCTCTCTTATAACCCTCATTTTCAGGGGCCTTGGCCTCCGTTTATCACTCGATGTTCTTAGTTTTCACCCAATAGGGATCAGGAAACGTGTGATTTTTATTGTGTGGCCAAAACCGTGACAGGGTGTTTGCAAGTGCCGAGTGGGATCTGGAGATTTAGGGCGCACAGTGTAAATAAATACTCTTATTATTATTATTATTATTATTATTATTATTATCTCTTTTATTTATTTTATTTTATTTTATTTTTTTTGTCTCGATTGCATTCTGATTCCCCGGAGAGGCGAGCCGTCCCGTGGCTGCAGGTGCTCTCTGATCACCCACTCAGAGGACGCTTTAACTTTTTTTGTCGTCGCTTCACATGCAACTTTCGTGCACATTGTGTCGGCAGCATTCAGGAGATGGATAAAGCTTGTAAACGCTGACAAGTCCGCGTTTGTTTTGGGTCCACGCTCGTCCGAGAAATTACCGCTCAACCCCTTTAAAGGGCCCAATTGAGAAGCAAGCAACGTTCTCACTGGGAACCCCTCTTCCCCCCCTCCTCTCTCTCTCTCTCCGTCTTTTTAGTTAACTCCCCCCTCCCCCCCCCCCTCTTTGTCCTCTCCAAAGTGGCGTCTGCATGTCTGACTCTTGCCAGTTACTGATTTGCAGGCAGTATATGTTAAGGTGGCCCATGTAAGTGATTTTCACGGACATCCCACTAAAGGAGAACAAATCGCTGACAAAAGCAGCGCCTTTCCCATTCAGCGGCGTCGTTAGGACAACCCAAAAAGTATTCCTCAGATAATAAGTTCTACTTCAAAGCGTTTCTCGCTGAAGGGTGACCGCTTCACTCCTTTTTATTAAGTCCCCCTCCTTTAAAGAAAAAAATGTGTCTCTGCTTATTTTCCATCATGTTTATTTTGGAGCGTCTGTTTCCAAACAGGAGCTTCTCTCCCTTTTTTGGGGGCCGGAGGTGCGAGGTTGGGAGGAGGGGGCGGGGGGGCCTTACCTATTTACAGGGGCGTCTACACAGAGTTTTGGAAAGGGGCGGCCACGTGGGGGCCCACTAAGAATTAATGGCGGTGGAACACAGCAACCAATTTATGTTTTTCATTCATTTATTGCAAAATTTCTCACAAAATGTATAATTGTTTGTGTTGAAAAATGGATGCTTTTTTCAGGAAGTGTAGCTCAATTATTTTTTTCATGCCAGCCCCATTCCTGAAAATTTTTTCTTTTACCTCTTAAGAAGAGGTAACTACAGACAGACAACTATCTGAAACCATGTTTAAAAACTATTAATTGACACTAATGCTTCCCGTCTCTGCCCTGTAAATATTAATCATCCATTGACAATACGGTGATAGGTAGTGGTAGTAGTAGTAGTACGACTGTTGACTATTTTTCCTCTTCAAGATTTTTGTACTGTTGCATTTTTGTTTACTTCCAGTCTGACTTTTTAGGGTGCGAAATGGTACCATACATTTCCTGCTCACCGCATTCATGCCTGCTTTGACACCGGATAGTTAAAGTAAATGTTTGTTCCCCTCAAGGTCATCTCATAAAATAATATACGTCATAAGCGACAACTAGAATCAGAACCTAAACTATATTAGAATACAGTGTAATATGTGCTTTTCAGTTGACAATATTGATTTAAATAAAATGATAAGTGTGATTTGCGAGCTTTCTGTGACCTATCTTTGTCACGTACAGGTGTGAAGTGGAAGCTGAAAGAGCCAAAATGGTCACTTAAGTATGAAATGGGGATAATAAATTGAAAACATATCTAAAGTCAATTGATACTATTCATCCGTCTGTAATGAGTGTGCGATTACACCTACATAATCCACAATTTTAAACAAAAACACTGCAACTCCAGCAACTTTTACTCATGGTCTTTACTTTTACTATTCCTTAATTTAGTAATTTACTTGGTTCTTACTTATTGTTAGCTTTTTGCTTTTGTATTAATCTTTTAGTGATATCTGAAGTCATTTATGAGACACTGTAAAGTTTTAGAGGCACTGTGTTCTAACGTTTCCCACAGTGGTCATTATTAGCTACCACACAACATAGCATGTTTGTATTTTTTTTCAGAACTGCAAACTTTTTTAATGGCATCAACATAAAACACGTCAGTATTCAGCCGATCGATCCTGCACCTCTGTATTTAAGAAAAAAGCGTACCGCTTTCTCTGTGCTGAAACAGCCACTTCTGCACTTCTCTGTGAAACAAAGTGGGAACTGTCTGGAAACGTTCAAATGATCTTTTACGGAATGTCTTGGAATTACTGGAAAGACACACCACTGACACAATTACACACCTCGTCAAAAGTTCTGGGTTACAATTTGACCCCATGGTGTAACTTGTCCCATCCTCCAATTTGTTGCCATGGCAGAATTTCATTTTTTTTTTTTTTCCACCTCTGCAAAAGTTAGTGATCGCAACTTGAGCTGTGCTCTCTCTCTCTCTCTCTCTCTCTCTCTCTCTCTCTCTCTCTCTCTCTCTCTCTCTCTCTCTTTTGTGACCTAAGTAATGATCCTGATATAATGTACAAGTTCAAACTCCATTTAATGAGATCATTAATTTTGGCATAAATTGCTGTGAAATTACAGCTAATGTTCCCATGTTTGATTTGCCATGTACAGTAACGAGGCAGCAGGGTCAGAAGTTGTAGTGAAAACTTGTAGCATGCAAGGGCAAAAAAAATAAAAAAGACAAAACCATATTTTCGTAATGATAGATAAATAAATATGCATGTTTTTGCAACTCTTAGACGTTCATTCTTTCCTCTCTTACAGTCACTCTTAGAAAAAAGTACTGTGTTAGGTAACTTTAAGGATTTGCTAATGACCCCCACCCTCCTAATGACACCACACCATCATATTGGTTGGGGTGCCCAGAAAAGTGAAATATTGTGGTATTTTGTCCCTTTTTCATATCTAGAAAACTTATCGTAACGTTCAAAGAAAAATCCACAGAGGTCGGTGTTTAATAAAGTTCCTTTTGCACCAGCTAAGAGCATCTCATCTTGTGCTCTAAATGAGCATTGCAACTAGTTTCCAGTTTCTATTAAATTCTCCACACTGACCTGAGTCAGGTGTGTCTTAATTCCGACAGGAAACAGTTGCTTTTACACCCCTTCTCCTATTTTATCATGAGGTTCTTCTAACACGAGAATAAAAGTTTCTTTGGAGATTTCTTTTGTTGTAACTCTGCACAGTCCTCAGCTTGCGTTCCAGTGTCATCTACTGTACCTGCCAGTGACAACATGCACTTCAGGAGGAAGAGGTGGCGAGGGCGGCATCGCCATCCCAATCCACCCGTGCTTTGACTGGACGCCATTTAGTGACAGTGCAACCGGACATATTCAAATGAGAGTGTCTTGCTGCCCGATTGCCATAGAAATCCTAACGCGGCGTGCAAGACTGTCAAAGCAGGCGGCCTTCCCCCTGAGAAGCTACGGAAGCTTTGAAGTGCTCTCACAAACCGACGCCGGTCAATTTTTATTCTATAGAATGGACGGGCAACTCTTTGAAAGTGAGATTCTGCGTTTTTTAATGGAGGAAATAAGAGGGGAACCTACTTTTTTACCCCCCCTTCCCGCCTCCCTTTTCCTTCTCCATGCACTCTATACAAGTCTTTGCTTATTGTCAGATATCTTTTTATCTTTTATTTTTCCCATGAATGATTCATGCCTGAGCCGCTTTGTGTCTTCGCAGCCTTTTCAGGAACTAGCGCCATTAGGGGGCTGTAAGTTTCCCCATTAGCTCAGTGATTAGTTTATATCAGCCCTCCTTGGCCTGTTGGGCCTGATTCTGGGAATATGTTAAAGAGAATAAGGGCACTACTTCAGCTTTCCCCATTGCTGTTGAGACTGATGGCTTGTAGGCTCTTAATTAAAGTTAAAAAGGCTATTAAAGAAGAGGGGACAACCTCCTTAGACCTCTTAATAAACCTGAAAATAGCCATTACAGGTATTTTGGCTTCGGTTGCAATCATTCCACACTTGCTTATTGCGTTCGTCCTGACTGTCTTTATTAAATATACCAAGAGTTTTGTGTTGTAAATTAAATCTGAAACATCAAGGGTCTGCACAGTCATAACTGATTCATATCTTCCTCTCTTTTTTTTTTTTTTTTGTTCTTAATCCATTCTGTCCACCGGCATCATGCACCTCAATATGAAAGACACTTCACTACAAAAAGGCATGCGAGAGGAGGGACTTTTTTTTTTTTTCACATTTCACGGCCTATCCAGGTAGACGATTTCATCTTTTACAGAGCACAGATCTTAAAAAAGTTCAACATAAATTTGCGAAGAAAAAAAAAAGAAGATTCGAACATCAGTAGGGCTCTTTACATCACCAAAACTGATATTATCATTATTATTATTAATATTATTATTAATATTATTCTTTGGTGTTTCTGTAATTCCAGTTAACAACACGGACACCAGCAAATAAATTACAATGTACAAAACGAACCCCTCCGTCAATAAAACTACACAACATTCACAAGCATCGGTACAGTTACATATGTACAAATCCATACAGAGTCGACATTTTTAGGGTCTCGGGGGACTTTTTTTTTTTTTTAAACTGGACTCTATATAAACGAGTGTTACGCCTGTGTGTATGTGTGTGTTTTTTTTCTTTTGTTTTGTTTTTTGCATAAAATACAGTCTTAAATAGTTCTTAAATATTACAAAAAAATTCCATCCAAACCATTTTTTTTTTCTTTTAAAAATCTGAAAAACAAGGTCAGACATTCGGTTCATCGCTTTTTGCCAAAACCAAGCTGTTGTTGTTTTTTATGTCTTTTTTTTCCCCCTGTGTATTCTCGTCAATATCTGTTTGTTGTCACTCATGAGGCAGCAGACAGTACCCCCCTCCCCCACCCCCTGGTGTGACATAATGTGACATATTTTCAATTGAAAAATTCAATTTTAAGTCCAAAATATAAAACTTAATAAAAATCTGTTTGTAAATTATTTAATATAAAGTCAAATCAGTCAAATTGAGATTAATTTTAAGTAGTGATCTTTAAATATAAAGTCTGATTAAAGGTCGAAATTGCTTGCTTATATATATATATATATATATATATATATATAATAAAAGTTACGGACTGCCGCTTTAATCCAACATTTCTGAATTAAAAATGTTGGTTAAAAATAATAATCCAATGTCACATTGTATTTTTACAAAGTTGTGTTTTGTGTAAGTAAGCAGAAAATTATCATAATTAACAGAAATAAAATATCAGTCTGTGTGAAATTATCTTGTTTCACTTAGTGGATGGAGTTACTAAAATTAAAAAACCTTTTAAATAATATTGTAATTTGCTGAACACGGCTATAGAAAACATCACAAAGCACAAGCCTGCTGACATACAGGCAGCAGTGAAGTCACTGTCTTCCAAAATCAAATGCAAAAGAAAAAAAAAAGAACTAAAAAACAGCAGTAAATAAAGGAGTGTGTTCGTTTGGTCAAAACAGTCCTGTGGGCCTACAGAACTGTCTCAGACATTTTATTAAGACATTTCACATTGTCAAAAGGGGGATATTATATCTCACTTAAAGAGCAACGAAATATGATTTTAAGTGCATCCCACAAAGAAAGCAAAAGAATTTAATCATAAAAAAACAAACTGACAGCACCAGGGCGAGCCTGGGTGGAGTATTCCACTTTATTGATTTTAATTCCTTTAATACCTTGTGCCTCGCTGCTTGGCTGACTCTCTCTCTCTCTCTCTCTCTCTCTCTCTCTCTCTCTCTCTCTCTCTCTCTCTCTCTCTCTTTCTCTCTTTCTCTCTCTCTGTTTCTCTCTTTCTCTCTCTCTGTTTCTCTCTCTCTGTTTCTCTCTCTCATATTTTTGGTAATCAAAGAAAACTAAAGACAGAGTTTCTAACTTTTAATG
>CAEFZY010058791.1:0-18030 GCA_903066815.1 Brachyrhaphis roseni
TTAACCCTCATATTATGTTACGGGTCAAATTGACCCGTTTTAAAGTTTAAAAATTTGTTTAAAATAGTTGGAAGTATTTTTTTTGCATGAAACTTTTTCTATTTGTCTTAATAGGTGCACTCTACATATAAATTGAAAATTTATTCATTTTACACATTTTCAGCCCCCCCTGGGTCTACTTTATACATAGATACTGTTCGGGTCAATTTGACCCGGCAGTCAAGTTAAAGTGCAAAAAAAGATTTAAAAATGTCCAATTTTATATGTTTCCTTGCAGCTGTGAACCATATTTCACCCCCCACACACAAACACAACACATCACACACATACATGCACATGCACACGCACACAAACCCACTTTCTCACTATTCCCTTTACTTCACTTGGAAACTGCGAGAAAGCAGGTGTTCATACAACTTTTGACGGGAATCTTTTCTGTTCCCGTGGTCAAACTCCACCCACACTGAGTGGACACTCAGCTGAAGTGGAGGAAAACATAAATACTCTCTGCATGACTCATTTATCTTGATTTTAATCAGCGGGTCAATTTGACCCTGAACAGTATATGTGTCTCAAGTTCAATTATAAAGGTCACCCATTGAAAAAAAAATCTAAATGTAATATAAAAAAATTTACCAAAGATTAATTTCAAGGAAATTATTGTTTTTTTGTGTCTAGGTTTTTTTCAGTTGACATAAAAAATATAAACTCCATTTTTTATCTCCAAATCAGTAAATGAGTAGGTTGTCGCCATTGATCCTTTATTTGTGAGAAATAAAAAAACATAATTGCACAAATATTGATTGAAATGCTTAGTATTGAAGTTAATAATCAGATACAAAAATGTTTTGGAGGAATTTTTTGGTTTCTGACACTATAGCATGATTAAACACTCCCGGGTCAAATTGACCCACGAACATTATTGCTGTACCAAAAAAACGAACATAACAGGAGGGTTAAAGCAGTTTGTTATGCGTGGCCTTTAATGCAGTTCTTTTTTCGTTTTGCATGTGTCAAACGCTGTTTAACTGGTGATATTTCTATCACACCTGCAGGCACGCATTGTGTAATCACAGTCGATAAATTCCGCCCAAAATTACAAACGCGCACCCGCCTTTTTTGCGTCACTCCGACCTGCAGAAGTACAAGCAAAGGATGGAAATCTGAATGAACTGCCCTTTGAAGACGCCAACGTTTACAAATCGCCCGCTTTATTCGCTTCTAGCTCTGATTGGTCAGATGTTGATGTTGCCACTGCGAGAGCGTAGTAACAGAGTTATAACTCCTCCTATTTTTCCATATATGGACGAACAACGCCTACTGGGAGAGTTGTGATTGGCCAGCGTATTCTCTTTCCAATGTTTGTAAATTTTAGACTAGGGGGACACCGCAGTTTGGATCTCAGCGCGCAAATGTATTTTTTAAAGGTTGATAAACTTTTCTCGTTTGAATTGTATTTAAAAATAACTGGGCACTAGAAGCAACGGGTTGTGGAGACTTGGCGACGCTTGGTATCAACGGACTGAATAAGGTAGGCACAAAAACCTTTATGGTTGATAAACCGTTAGCCTTTAGCTCGGATGTTACTTGTTATTAACATTCAGACTATATGAACTATCTCTGTCGAGATGGCAAATATTTCCCTTCACCAGTGCGGTTTAACCGTACATTTTGTTAAAACACCCCAGCGTTGCAGCTGTACGCAACAACCCAGTAATATGGCGTCAGCGGAGAACTACAGGTTACGTTAGCCGGATGCTGTAGTAAGGTTAGCTAGGGGTAGCCACCGGCATTATCATCCCGGCTTTTCGAAATAACCTGTCAATTCCTCTATCTTAATGAAATATTTCGGTTTGAGTTTTGATGTGACTCTGCTCCGTGTCTTATCCAGCAGCAGAAACCCAGAGTATAATGGTCCTGAGTCAGATGGACGCGGGGAAAGCTTTGACGGCGGCAGCAGCCAAAGGGAATGCCGATGAGGTGCAGCGGATCCTGGAGGAATGCAGAGTGCATCCCGATACTCCCAACGAGTTCGGCCGGACCGCGCTGCAGGTAAACACCGTTATTATTTATGTTCACACATCATGAATCAGTTTCAGAACTATTACCTTCTTAATATGAGCCGATGACAAATTCATTTGGTCCCTGTGTTTGAGTTGTTTCCGATGTCCGCCCTGTTATGTTAACGGAAATTACATAATCCCTACTTCACATTTTATATTTGTTCATTTATTTTAGATGGGCTGCTTATTACCAATGTCATGTTTTTCTTTTAGATTTATTATTTAATCCCCAATAATTTACAGAATTATTGCCCCTGATCATTTCGTATATTTGTAGTTTTGGTTCTCGGGATCCGACTTCTTCGGCTACGAAAAGACGTCGTCTGTTGTTGGATACTGTGTAGTTAAATGATGGCATATCAGTTTATTTTTCTTTGTAGCAGGGACGTACTTAGAATTCAAAGGATCCCCAGTACACACATACTGCTGGAAGCTGTATTTATGTCCAAAATACCCCAGAAAAAAAAAAAAATCATCTTTTCCATACATGCTGGACTCCTCGTGCTCTGAAACATTCTGTGCAAACATCTTTAATTCCTACCTTGAAAAAGTCTGTAACTACAAATGAAAACTACAAAGGCATGACATGGTAAATTAGCATAATAGCCGCCTCCACATTTCACTTTGTCATCCATATAAGGCATAGTCATAGTGTATTACAAAATATGTTTTTGACTCCCAAAAAGAAATTGTTTTTTACCTTCTTAAAAAGGTAAAAAACAATTTCTACCCGTAAATTCGGTTTGGCCAGGTAGATTTCAATGTAATTATTTTCAGAAAATAAAATGCGACACCTGTATTTGAGCATATTTATCAGTTTATTTTTGTAACTCATTACAATTCAGAAGTGCAACTAAAACATACTAATGAGCAAAGGTATAAGTACATTATTATTAAATGAGTAGCTTGAAGTTTTGAAATTGATTGATTTAAAAAGGGACAAAATGGAAACACGTCGGTACGAATCAGGTTTACAAATTTAGATAGAAGTGAAATTATTTAGAGCTTTCAGGATCTTTTTCTTTATTGTTAGTAGAAATAGTAATAGTAATATTTCAGCTTAGGTATTTTGATTTTCAAATATAAAAGTTTTAATTCAGCGTTATCTATTATTATTATTGGGGACCATCTTGAGATTTTAAATATTGGAACGACTATGCATAAAGGCTTAGTTTAACATAAGCTGATAATGCTGCAATTTTTTTTTAGATACAATCATTAAGAACAAACATTTAGAAAATGTACTTACAAATTTACAATTTTGTGGAAAAAAACATGTTGACACTTATAGTAAATGCACTGAATAGAGTAGGGTACTTACTGACATAAAGCTGAGAAAATAAGAGGTCTTTGACTGTGTAACTTACCAATTTACACAAAGGTGTTTAACAGGATTATGTGCTCTACATTCATCTTATTTAAAATGTCCTTTCAGGTGATGATGATGGGGAATGCCAAAGTAGCAAGGTTGTTGCTGGAAAAAGGAGCTGAGCCCAATGTCCAGGACAAACACGGCATAGCGCCTGTCCATGATGCAGCACAGACGGGGTTCCTCGAGACCCTGCAGGTCCTGGTGGAGCACGGGGCTTCAGTGAACCTCCAGGACCAGAACGGCGCCCTCCCCATCCACATCGCCATACGAGAAGGCCACCGGGATGTCGTGGAGTTCTTGGCTCCTCGATCCGACCTGAAACATGTCAACGTCAGTGGTCAAACAGCAATAGACGTTGCCCGATCTCTGGGTGAGCTGGATCTGATGAACTCACTTTTTGCTCATATTCACAGTTAGTAAGAATCGTAAGAATTAATCCTCTGCATAACTCAAACCTCACTTATTTTTTTATTTTATTTTATTTTTTATTTTTTTTTGCTTTGTACCTGGTGACTTGAATACATGAATTTGGTTTTTGGTAACTGAGCATTAAAATGTGACGGGACATGATGTCTTGGCAGCTTCTTTTCAGTGGATTGGTGGCTATATACTGTAGACACCTTTTGCACAGTGCAGTTTAGGCACCTTATATTTACATTCTTTCCCTGTTAATTGGGAGTGCACATTTGTAGATAGTTGTCCTCCAGTGTTATGTGATTTTTTTACATTATTTCCATTGTGTGTATGAATTGTAACAGTTTCTACACATATGCTTTTGTTTTTTTAATTTACAAAAATGAAATGGTGCACCCTGATTGCTTTGCATAGTTGTGTTTCTCTTAATTAGATGGACTTTGAATTTACTCTTATTTATTGTTGGAAGAGGAATTAATATTCCTGTGACTTTGTAAATAGCAACATTTGATGTGATTTGTTGAAATGTTATTTATATAAATACTTTTAAGACAAAAGTGAGATTATTCACTTTAATATTTGAAGAAAGCACAAAATAAAGTTTTGAACTTTATGTCTCGTTGTCTCATTGCCTTTTTTAAAATTTAATCTATTTTAAACTCTCCTTTTGGTAAAAATACTATGAATTTATTTTTAAATAGGGAATTTAAAAAATATAACAGAGTAGATTACCATTTTTTAGTATCTTTCTAGTATATTTGAGTAGTATTCACTTGATTTTCATTTTTAAAACGCTGATAAAAATGTTTTGATCCATATTGCTTTTCTTTTTAAGTATTTTTTTGTGTTTTAACACTTCCTCAAGGTGATTCATCAATGACAAAACTGAAAACTCCACAATGGAATGCACAGCACCAGAAAACCCTGTAAAAGGTCACAAAGCTAACTGCTCTGAAGCTAAAAATGAATGAGAGTCCTGTTTTTGTTACAGACTGTAGGTAACCGAGGCACAGTTTGCTGCTGTTCGTGCTCAGGGCTCTCACGGCACAATGGCTATTTTGTTTGCCTGTGCGCCTCCTCCAGCCAACTTCACCAAAAGAGAGCGCAGATACAGTTCAGTTACTGTGCTGCTGGCTCTTTGTGTTGAAGTGCGTATTCACAGGTTCACTTACAGCGCCTTCCAAAAGTATTCAGACCTGCAGCTGTAACTGCAGTGAAAGGTAACTACAATGCATTGACTCAGGAGAACGGAATACAAATCTACACCACAATTTTCAGGTTTGCATCACCTCACAGTTTTGTACTATTTTGTATTGGTCTATTGCTTAAAAATCCAAATTAAAATGCTTACATGGTAGAATAAATCAAACTCAAGTGGTATAAAGGCATTTCTAATTCTTCAACTTCTGATTACTTGTCAATTTTTTAAAAGTATGAATTATATTTTAATTTGAAGTTTATAAGTAAACCAGCTAAAATTGTAATATTTCTGAGTGATAATGGTAGAAAGGTACCCAATCATTCAGAAGCAGCATTTAATTTTTATGCGCCATAAAACAGCTGAAACAATGAGCTCCTTTAGATCAAATCTAAATTTCCAAGTGTTTAGAATTGCATTTGATTTGTAACTGGAACAGTGATCAATATATTTAATGATTATTCTTAATGACTTTGATGGTGGCATTTGACAAAATGCAATGTTTATTGCTTGTTTATTAATTGGTTGCTATTTTTATTTATTTTGTAGTAGCAAAGCAGCCCTTTGAGCTGCTTTGCTACTGAAATGTGGAATACAAATAAACTTCACTTGATTAGTAAGAGCCAGATTGAGACACTCAGACACTAGGTAGAGCTTTGCTGTGTGTGCAAATACTTCCAGAGTCAAGTTGTTGTTGGCATGTTCTGCAGGTGACGGTGAAAAGTTAACATCTACACTAATAAGATAGTTACAAAACAGGGACAAAAGCAACATTTATATGGAGTTTATGTCAAGTGAGTGTGATAAAAATCTGTCCAGTTTATTTTAAACCCCAAAAAAGTCTGATAAAGTTGTTTTTCCAATTAACCCCGAGGTAAATTTTCTTATTTTTTGTAAAGCAAATTAAGATTATTAAAGAAATCCTGCTTCTAGATCCTCACAAGGCTTACAAGAATGGGCATGTCAAAAACATGACTATAAAAACCACCTATAAGACCTTCATGCTGAGACCACTGTGGAAAATGAATCTAAAAACTGCTGCAGTCTCTAACATATTTTCTCCCAGCATTCCACTGTTTTTAGCTCCATCCATTTTCCCCCTCAGATCTGACCAGTTTGGTCAACCCCACAGAAGAACAGCATCCCCACAGCATGATGATGCCACCATCATGTTTCATTGTGGGAACAGAGTATTTAGGGTGATAGGCAGTTTTGGTTTTCTGACTGACAGTCTTACATGTAGACTAAAGATGATAAAATCAGGGGGGAAAAATTGTGCTGTACTCCTAGCTTTAAGTCGCCTTTCTAGACCTAACAGTTTAAGTGACTGCTCATGCGTTTGTAAGCTTGCAGTTATGGAATATTTACTTTGTGAATTTTGGAATGAACAGTTCCCTGTGAGATGTGGAAGTAGTTTTTAAATCTAAAACTGCTTGAAACATTTCCACAACTTTCTGACTAATACTAGTGACACTTCATCATCCCTTTAACTACAAGAGAAAAGACACAGGGTAATGATTTACCTGGTATGATGGCATTTGGCAGATACTGTGCAGCTACTGTTGTTCAAACTCCTCAGTTTCACCCAAATAACAGTCTATAATATAATATATGAGGGTGGGTCAGTGTTACATTTTACAGAAGAGGTATTTCTGTTCACTGCTAGGATCTTGTTTTTCAGTCATGCTCTGCAAGTCAGAACATGAATAATAGACTTGAAGGTACAAAGCAGAAACAGAAAAATGCTTCTTTTTTTTTCCGGGTTGCTGAGTTTGACCTTCAATACACTCAGAAGGAAAATCATGGATTAATAAATGGAGAAAGAATGTAATAAAAAAATCTTTGTATTTAACCTTTTAGTATTATGATCTTCAGATTAGTAACAGAATAGTTTTTTGGTTGTATTTCTAATGCAACAAGACTTACCTACAATTAAAGAAATAATACACAATTAAATTAAAACTTAAGTGTATTGGTGTTTGTCTCAAAGGTCTCCCTTTTTCTCTATATCTCCTAAACAGAGGCAACATGACTCAACATAGTGAAGGACACTCCTCTCAGGGGAAATAAAAACCTGTTACACAGGATACAGCATAAATCTCCCCAGTCAGAAACAACATAGGAACATAGGTCTGTCTGAGTCCTTATTTTGTGTTAGCATTAAGGGGAAACCAGCCCCTCCATCCCCCAAACCATAAAAAAAAAAAAAATTAATAAAAAGCAAACAAGAAACAAACTCTGTAAAAAGATATTTTAATAAAAGATACATATGTTTGTCCACAATTAAAGCATTTTCCTCAATGCAAGCCAGAACACAACTGGCCACCATGATTTTCTTAGTTTGCCACTATCCTCAGCTTTCAGTCTCAGCCTTGACTCAGCTTCTTTCGTAAGTCTGATGGCAGCAAGTCAAATAGGCTGTCCTCTACTATCAGTCCAGTGCATCTCAGAAGAGGACACTCTCCTATCTCCAAAGGCAGAGAGTCCAACCGATTTCCCTTAATATCCAGTCGCACAAGCTGGGCCAGGTTGCCGACTTTGGGGCTAAGATACGAAAGACAGTTGTTACTCAGAATCAGAGTTTTTATTCGTTTACAAGAGAAGAGCTCCTCTGGCAGAGACTCTAGAGAGTTGAAGGCAGCAGAAAAGAACCGAAGACCCGATAGTATGTTCACTTCTGAAGGAATGGATGTGATCTGATTGTGGGAGATGTCGAGGTGCCTTAGCCGGGTGCAGTAGAACAGCCGAGACGGAAGCTTTTTCAGCTTGTTCCAGCTTATGTCCAGCGTCTCCAGTGTGTGCAGCTTAGTGATGTGATCAGGAATGTAAGTAATTTTATTGTGCCACAGACGGAGCGTCACCAAACGCCGACAATGCTGCAGACTCAGGATTTCTTCCACAGTGCAAAGCTTATTTTCCTTCAGGTCTAGCTCCTGTAGATTGTTCAGGCTGAAAACAGCACTTGGGATGCGCTCCAGCTCACAGCCTGATAGCTCTAATGAAACTAAGTTTGTTAACTTCTTCAGTGTGCTAAATGCCTGGAGCTTGACCCCTTCATTGTGGATGCACAATGCCTGCAACTGTGCCGCTAGGTCACCAACACTGGGTGGTATCTTCCGTAGGTTGGACCGTAGACTGAGAAGTCTCAAAGTACTGAGATCTCGCAGAGATTCCAAGTTCCCACTTTTCGACACCTCATTAGTTAAAGGACCAATCAAATATAACTCCTCCAGACAATGGAGGGTATACATCCACATAGGGATTTCCTCTGAACTTTCAAAAGTAAGACGTAGAACCTTTAAATGTTCTTTAAGATGGTTCAGGGCAAGCAGTTGTAGCTTAGCTGGACAGTAGATCAAAGATAACTCCTGCAAAGAATCCAGCTTTGCCACACCAGCTGGAATTGTGACATTTTTAACTTGCTCCAGTTTGAGTGATTCAATTTCTGTGATTTCAAAGACAGTGTCTGGAAGGCCTGGTAGTCCTATAAGACAGAGTTCCAACTTATCTTTGGAGTTCTTAGAAAGGTGGGCGCGCAGCTTTTTGTTGGTCCACTCGTGGTTCAGGTTGAGTTGATGGAGGTGGCTCTCACTTACCTCAGAAAGAAAGACCGCAAACCTTTTAGGATACAGAGCATCATACTGGTCCACTAGATGAAGCAAGAAAGCAAAGTCGTTCTTTACATCCGGTATGTCATTGACACCCGTTTCCAGTCTGAGGTGCTCAAAGGAGTACTCCTTCAAAGGTCGGTGGAACACCCAATATAGGGTGTAGATGCACATAAGTCCATACACACCTATGAAGCAGATGTAGCAGTAAGCAAGCTTGGAGAAAAGATGGGCTTTGATGTGGTTACAGCAATATATATGAAAACCAGTCAGGTCAGGAGGGACATCACAGCGCACAATTACTTCAATATTTTGTACCAGCACTGCAGTGTAAACAATGATAATAAGGAACTTGAAGACTTTGAGAGATGTTTGTAGCACATACATAAGGTACAAGATGTCTGCCTCCTCTACATGGGTTCGAAACTTCTTCACCTTTTCAAAGAGAGCTTTGGCCTGCTCTCCCTCCTTTTTGTCCAACACAGAAGGAGTAGGCTGGGGGTCCTGGACTATCTTTTCTGAATTAGACTTGACAGAGGTGGAGCGAAGAAGTCCTATATTCTCCTCCTCGTCTGCTCTGTGGTCTTTGAAATCCTTTGACATGGTGCTCCTCCTCAAACTGACCAGCTTCTCCTCTCCTCTTTCCTCTGAAACTTCACTCAGGGCCCTCGTGGTCCAGGGTGAGTCAAAGCACTTCTTCAGAATGTTGACAAAAAGGTCCATTTTAGAAGATGTCCCAGGGAATTTGAACCAGAAGCTGCTTGCTATCATGAAGATCATAGAGTGGATCACCACAAGGTAGGGGAAGTACTTCGCATACCAGTGCACAAACCTCTCATAGCAATATTGGTTAACAAACAAGTATTGGTGAATGTCCAGGTTATTCTTGCGACCGAACAACTCCGTGACGATGGGGCTGTCACTGTTGTTACTGCGGTAGTCAATGATGTAGTTGCAGTCTACTGCCTCATTCTTGACATGGCTGGGCAGACATGCAATCTTGTCCTGGGTTAGCTGTGGAAATTAAATAGAAAATGTTCTGTAAATTAGCTAGAAACAAAAGCACAAAGACTAAAATAAATATTGTGTGACAATGCATTCTGATAAAATCCCCAAATTATTAATAATGTGAAATAAACCCCATTTTCACAGTTTAAGTGTTGGAATTCTGGTTTTCTGCATTTCCTCTCTTTTAACTGCAGTAAACCTGCAAACTTCTGTATGCTGTACAGAATATTCATGAGGCCCTGTTTTTGTAGGAGTTTTACCTGTTATCTTTTGATCAACATAAAACTATAGTACATAGAAAAAACAATGACCCCCACCCCTGCACGTTTTAACAATTTCATTGCTTTTAAAAATTAAGCTTTTAAAAATTAATCAAGATCAATCCTGGCTTTTTTTTTTTTTTACAAAAAAACTTTATAATGTCCACATTAAAACTGATTTCTACAAAATTAGGGCAATTAAATAAACATATGTAACATAAATTAAGTCACTGCATAAAAAAAATAGTCTCTTTAGCAATGTTCCCAGGGTCTTCAAAGGAGTAACAGGCTCACGACATCATATGACCTCCACCATACTTTCCATCACCTGACCAAAGAGCATTGTTACTGTAACATACATTTTTTTTTCCTGGCAACCCCGCACTGTTCGAAAGGATCGTTTGGGGTGTCAATTGTGCCACAAGCAATTTTGCCTTAACATGATTATTTTTTTTATTTTTCCTCCCACCGAATAAATGCACTACAATTAAAGGCTGGATTTTTCTAAAGTTTTTAGTGTGACTGAGATAATAAAAGATGACTTAGGTTATAAACAGGTCTCTAAGCCAATTTGTCTGTCTGTCTTAGAGCAGAGTTACTAAATTATACTTGGTGTGTTTTCAAATGGCTTGGAGGTCAGAAACTGCACATACTTTTATGCTTTGCACTGAGACAGAGAGAAGGGTGTGTGGGGAATTTAACATTCTGATACGTCATTCCGGGGTGCAACAACACGCCAAAAAAAGCTAATAATTAACCTCCCCAGGAATGTTAAGTTGTAGAAATTAGGTAACATGCAGTAAAATATCTTTCATGATGGCAGATACCTCACCTGCAGGGTGCAGCCAAAGACACCAATCATGAGCATTGCAATGCACAGGTACTCTGACAGAACGTCCCACCATGGTTTCAGCACCCGGAACTGGGAGTTCTGCTCAATCCCGAGGCTTTTGAATTCACCCACTGGGATCATATTGCTGCGCTCTGGCGATGGAAGAACAGTGGAGGTCAACATGGCTTTAAATTGATACCATCTGCCAAGCCGGTTTCAAGTTTCAAAGAGATATGACAGAGAAAAATTTGTGTTAAAACTAAAGGCTAAGTGTCTGTGCCTTTGAGTAAATAAAGTAGAGACCAGGGGTGCTGCTGGAAAGTTTTTCAAAGGGGGCCAGTGATAATCTTAGGCTTGGCACACCAAAACCAAAAAAACACAACAGAATTTCAGATTCTTTTTCTAGTGCTGTTTACATACGTAGATGTAAATATTGCCACATATAGAGCTGGGAGTGGGTGATAAATATTTAACAGTAGCACTCCATTTAGTTGACATAAAATGACGGATCATAAATAAATGCTGCAACCTTTTGAAACATGTATTCTCCTATCTCATAGGGCTGGAATCTGAACGTTTATAGGGGTGACAATTAATGCCCTGCCTACCTCCACACCACACCCCTTACTTCTAAGGACTGAATGAATGTTGACGTAAAGTGGAAAAACTAGTCACACAAGCAGAAACAGCCCTCACACAAGGAAACAGTTAACATATCATGAGTAATGTGGTTTAAATGTGTTTACAAGTCCCCAGTGATGTTAATAAATAAAGATAATGCACCTATGACAGTACATTTTATCCAATCCAATTAACAATAGATCTAAGCTGCCTTTCGATGAGCTATTCATCAATTCACCCTAAAGGCCAAGGCTTTGCAAAGATTAACGGGCGCTCATAAACACAATAGTTATTTCTAAAGTTTTCACATTAGTTTCGCGTTATGGGTTCACAAAGTAAAGTAAAAGCGAACGGTGATTCAGCCAAGTGAGTCCGCCTTACCTGCGTCCGGAGAGTCTCCGTTGGTGTCCGGGGATAGTTGGAGCACTTGGTTTTTTACTTTTTCATCCCCTCAAGGGAGCACACCGGTGTGAAGTGAGGGACAAGTCACAGGAGATTTCCGGTCAGACCTTCAAAATAAACTCCAGTTCGTTAAAACTCCCACATCAACACACCTGAAAGATAAAATCTAGACCGGAAACAGACTTTTTGTTTCCTCCTGGCCAGTTTTGCTTGATGTACGTGACTTCTCACTAGCTGCAGCTTATTATGTGATATCCTTTTTTCAGTCTCCTGAAAGCCCACTCTTCCTTCCTAACACTTTTTAGTGCTGTGTTAAAAAAAGACGCAGATTTGTATAATGGGAAAAATAGTCTTTTTTTTTAAAGAGAAATATAATAAAGTTAATGTTAAAATCCAATTCAATGGGGAGACTGAATACAATTCTTATCAAATCAATCAACAGTAAGGTTTTACTTTGCTGTGTTTAATGATCAGAAACTAGCTCTAATTAAAATCTAAAACGTGTTGAATAATCTCAATTTGAATCGCTACACACTTCCTACACTGTTAAACACATTTTAAAATTTATTATATGTACTTTTTTAGTTTTCTTTGGTGTAAGTGTGACTGAAAATATCAATAGCTTTCTTATAACTGTTCAACCCCATGGACTACTCTATAGTCAGAACAGATTCTATAAAACACAGCTGAAACTTTTGAGCTTTATAGAAAAGGCTACATAAACCTTTATTTTTCTGCCACATCCACTGACTTAGTTCAGGTTCATCCCCTGACCTTCCAACCTTTGTCTTAATATCTTTTTCTCCAAACATTCCTGTACTCATCACCTGACCGTTTCTGTCTACAACGAATACTCTTTGAAATACACTTTGTGATCTGTGAACCATGCTAGTTTCGTCAGCTTTTAATAACCAGTAACGCCTCAGTTAATTTAAAATGTTCACAGTAGTATCATATCCACATATTTGCTTGGACTGTTTCAGTTTGTTGTTGGAATTACTAGTCAGATTCCAAGAGTTAAAAGTCTGAGGTTTTTATCAGTCCTGACTTCAAAGGCAGCCCTTTTATGTGAAGAGCTTCCTTTCACATAAAACATAGTGATAGCTGCAGCAAACAATGTGCTGCCAAAGTGTTGGGAAGTAAAAAATAATAATAACAGTAAAATAAATAAATACACATATTGCCAAGGTAACACAATCACTGTGAACTTAATAAATTCCACTACGGTTTGAATGTCAAATCACAACACATGGACTGTTCTCACACATGGACAGTTACTCACACACACACACACACACCACGGACTGTTTTAGCTCCACGCCATTATTGATATTTGGTTCACCTGCAAATAAACATCTATATCATGTATAGCACTTCTGGATAGATGCAAATCGCATTTCGTTGCTTGCACTTGTGACAGTGCAATGACAATAAAGTTGAATTCTATTCTAATTTGGATAAAGGTTGGTTGGTAATACAATTCCCAGATCCTTGTTACACTGAACACAGCATGAACAGCTCTTGCTTCTGTTTCAAGCTCTTCCTCTTCATTGCCTGTCATTTGTATGTATTTACCTCGCAAATAATTCATACCAACATTTCCTTTGAATAGCTTCTTCTACAGGGATGCGTTGCTCCTGGCTCCTGTATTTGGTGAGATTACAGCCTAAGACTCTTGTGAATGCACAGACTGTGGGATGCTTCCTTTTGGATTATGTAATAATGGTCTACAGTTTCCACCTGCCAGATTTGGGCAGGAAGCTTTTTTTCTAGCGATCATGGGTGGTCGATTTTACAGCACACTGTGTTCAAGTGAACATTGACTAAGTCACATTAAATAGAAGATAAACACCTATTTTCCAACATTAGTAGTCTGTATCTCTAATTACGTTTAAACTGGTGGCCCTTAAAAAGAAAAGAGTTAGCTCTGTTTCAAAGAGCTTTGGCCCCCTCTAGTGTCTCCTGCTGCTTCAAACTCATGTCCTACTTTGAGGTCAGTAAGGGTTTAGGAGTCATCATTCCAGATGATGTTTTCATTGGATGTAAATGTACATTTGGCTTGGAAACATCAATTCACTTAAGCATTTTAATCATCCAAAGTAAATAAGTAAAAAAAAAAAGTTTCCTCCCCTTTAGTATTTGTTGTAATATACCATTAACTTTTCTTGGAAAACTCCAGAATTGCTTCCTGGATCATCACACATATAATCCAGTCAATGTTGTCATATTAAGCAGAAACGTCCCACACCAGTAAATGTCTTCATTTCAATATATTGATTTCCCCAGAAGCTATTACACATTGTCCAATCTTCTGGATGGACAAATGGACATGCTAGTCTGTTTTATGGATTCCAAAATCAGTTTTGCACCTTGTCCTGTTGGCCCAACCAAAGCTGTCATCATTTCGGCCTTCTACCTTCCCACTTGAGATGGCGTTAAAGAATTTGGAGGTAGGCCTCCTCTGTGCAAAACACTAGTACATCTGGAAACAAAACCCCAAAGAAAAATGCTGCCACCTTCCCGTTTGACAACTTGGTCAATGTTATTAAGACACAATTGACACCCCCAAACATACTTTTTGTTGAAATAGCTAATTTTGTGTCACTTAATTAAAAAAAAAACACTTGGTTTATCTATGTGTGGAAGGTGTTGATTTTGGTGATGTGAAAACTTGGTTATTCCTGAATATATAATCCAATTATCTTTTTCAATGAGGATGACAGTTCAGCCATTCTAGGAGACCTTGGCAAACTGGTGCCAAAACTGAACTTGTTCTTAGATATGGTTTTCTGAGGTCACAATCCTGGAATGAGCACCTATTTAGAGTTTCCATTATGAATGGATGCTAGAAAATAAACCAAATTTGCTAGTTCTGCAAAAGATTGGTACAAATCCAGCAAGATATAAATCCAGAATTTATATAAGATAGTATAGCAGAACTTTGTTAAAGGCTACAAAACACATGGTTGATTTGGTGGGCTTTGTATGTATAATTTGGACCATGTGTGGATTAGATAATTCAAACTTCTGCACCTACTTCTAGTTAAAAAAAAAAGAAATTCAGCATAGAAAAATAATGCCTCAATCAAATCACTAAAAGTGAAATTAATCAGCTAAATGCAACTGTGAAGAGTGGAGATAAAAACGTCTGACAAGAACTGGATCAAAACATTGTGTTTTTGGTTCTGCATTGTAAAACGTAAGCAAAAAAATTAAGAGCATATACATTACAAACTTTTCTGGAGTAATTTTTGGTCAACTTCTTAAATAATTAGCTTTATATTATGTGGTACAGGTGATCTCAAGCACCAGAAAAAAAAGACGAATAAAGAGCACAGCAGTACAAGAAATATATTTATGGGTGCTTTTGCAGAAAAAGAAACTTACAAAGCAGATGAATATTCTAATTTCAATTCAAACTACTGAGTGGACAACAGAAAGCAGTCCCTTTCAGTGTGAAGATTTTTTTTTTAAACACCCAAACTTAGCACTAACAGACATCGCCACTGAGTTACAATACATGCTAGTTATTCAAAATACTACATCAAGAGTCTGATTTAATACAAAGCTGATGTCAGTTAAAAAGCAAGCAGAAAATCAAAGAATAGGATCCAAACAAATAAATAAAAACATCCAACTCTGGAATTCTGTACACAGCGATTCAGATTTTCAATGTACAAAACATTTCTAAAAAAATGTCCGTAGCTTAGATGGCTGTTACAAATACGCTTCTTGGAGCAAGTCCTTGTCATTAGTATACAACAGGTCCACAGCAGTGCTCAAACATAGGCGCTTCTGTTTCTGATGTCTGCAGAGGAGGTTTTTCAGTCCTATCAGTGGTTAGTGTTTCTGGTTTCAACATATAAAAACACATTCAGCAAAATGTTTGAATCCAGGCTTTTAATATGCTAATTTTTTTTTTCTTTTTCTGTTTTTTCAAATCAAAGGCAGGACTTGCTATTTAATCAAATCATGGTTTATGCAACAACCATTCCCGAGTCCTTTCTGAAATTTCACATTTTATCCACCTGCCAGTGGCTCGACAGAGAAAAGGCCGTATTTGCTGCTGTACAGTTTCTTTACAGCCCTGATTTTTCTGAACCAGCATCAAACTGAGACAATGGGCTCCATGCAAGAACTTCTCCTGAGTGAGATTCACCAGGTTGATGTTAACTGAGAATTTACAGTTACACAAAAGGAAGACAAACTATACAATCCACCAGCTCCATGGAAAAATATTATAGAATTAAAAGTCATTTTAGGTTGTGGATAGTGTCAATTACAGCTCCAGCTGGTTACATTACACATTTTAGCCATCACACGTAGAAACTGCCCACTTAGTGGAGAGTCTCATAACCAGGACTGGAACAGCATCCATGGATTGCGTCAGTTTAGTTCATGATCATTTCAAAGCAGTTGTTGCAGGGCCTTGAGGGGAAAAGCAAAAGTGCTGCTGATGTGTGATTTAGGCTGTAAAAGGTGCGCAAGCAGGAGGCAGGTGTCAAAGTAACAGTCGTGTGAATGCCGGGATTCTGGTTTCCCCTGAAGGTCGTTGTTGTAACAAGATAAGTGTAAGTTACAGTGTTTAGTAGCCTGTTGACGTATTCCCAGATACAATACAAACAGTCTAATCCAACTGTCCCACTTTTATTAAGGCGTTGATGTTTGATTCCTGTTTGAACTGACAGCAAAGAAAAATTGAGTATCATATTGGTGATGTTGAACTGTCCCTATTGTGACGCCGTTTCTTGTTTTTATTAACTGAGTTTAATGACTAAGGAACAGCTGGTGTTCACAGCCCACTCCCACTGTGCAGACAAAGACAGGGAAACTTTGGGGGTATCAATACTAGAAATGTGTGAAAAGCTTTTGAATAAATTCATCTTTTATTCCAATGGCTTGATCTAAAAACTGAACGATTTTAGAAGAAATTTACCTTTATCATCATTGTTTCAGGAGTGTTTGTTACTGAACGGTTCTGACCCAAACACACAGCTTCAGTAGTTACAAAAACTCTACATTTATGTTTATGATGGTAGGGCAGAAAAAACCTTTTCTTGGCAAACCAACCATTTGGAATGTAGTCACCACTTCTGGAATTTTATGCTGATCCTAATACGCAATTCTTTGCTGCAGTTTTCCAACAATGAGCTTTTCTTTTTTTTTTTTTTACTTCCTTTACCACTCTGCTCACTGGGAATAGTGGCGAAACATATGGGGATTCTTATACTGGTATTGACTAAAACACTTGGGCCCCTGTTACAGCTCTTAGAAATAGGAAGATATTGATTAATAATTACAAGTTTTTATAAACTAAGATCAACCTAAAAAAGAATGATTAAAACAAATTCTTTAACAACACTTATTTTGCAGGGACTTTCTGCAGTGTAAATTACATTCTTAATGTGTTTTTTGTACTTTACGCAAATTTTGTGTTTTTAGAACATCTTTAATGTGCTGCTATAATAAAACATGAATTTATTTAAATACTTTTTACACATCTTTACCAGCAGGAGAGCTAGAAAACAAAATTGTCTATGATTTACAGCAGACTAAAACCACTAAGTTACTGTTTTCTATGTTTCATCGTCTGATCCAAATGTTTCCGCTACACTCGATGCAGATTTTGCATTTCCGTCTGGAAACGGCAATTTCTTAATAAAATATTGGGAATAAAAAAAAAGTCATAAATGTTTTGTGGAAAGCTTTACAACATTCTTGCATGAGGCCCATTGTCATGCATGGACTTCATGTTAGAGGTATGCTCCTCTCCAAGGAAACGCTATACTGACAATAGTAATAATAAAGCCCCCCCAGGCACTGTAATGGCACTTTAAATACTACTGCCTGCCACTTTTAGTCCTATGGTAGTTTCACTTTCAGATTCAATAAATTTAAAAATGACCTGATAAGTGTTTGAGCCAATAAAATACATTTCAACTTGCAGCCCTTTTCTGGTTGGTGCGTCTGTTGGCTGTAGAACAGATGCACTGAGGGGTCGTGTCCTCAATGCTGCTAATTTCCATCTTACGAAAGAGATTCAGCAGCGCACGGACAATAAGATACGACGCGTGTTGATTCATCTTTAAACACCTTAAGTCAGGGGTGGCGAACTCCAGGCCTGGAGAGCCGCAGCCCTGCAACTCTTAGATGTCTCCCTGGTCCAAAACAGCTGAATCAAGTAGCTGAATCACCTCCTAAGTGCAGTCAAGTTCTCCAGAGTTCTGCTAATGACCTCATTATATGACTCAG
>CAEFZY010058809.1:0-25444 GCA_903066815.1 Brachyrhaphis roseni
AAAATAAATAAATAAATGCAAATTAAATGCCTTGACAAAGGAAGCAAATATGACTAAACTACTCATAGAAAATGATTTCTTTTTCCCTTTGATTCTTTCTTTCTTCTTTTTTGTACTTTCTTTTTTTTCCCTTTCTTCTTTCACTTATTCATTCATTCATCACCAGATCCAAGTGGAATATTTCTGACATTATAATAAAATAGTCTATGATATTAAACACAGCGTTGATTTAAAAGCACATATAATTTACAATGTAAAATACTGTAAATCAGAATTTTTTTTTTTAGATAATGCTAAATTGAAACCTTTTGCAACCTTCGTTGGGGTTGTTGAATGTTTAAGATGAAAGGACAGTTTAACTAAAGTAACTATAAGACTGCAAAATTTGTGATTTGTGTGAAACAAGGGCTGTTGGGCACAGTCATGTTAACAAATAAGAGGTCAGTAAGAGGATGCCATTGAACTTTAATAGACATTATCAAAGCAGATTTGATTTTATTATGATTTTAATGTAAAAGATTCTATAACATTTCTATCTACATAGAATAATGCAAAAACCAGAACTGAATGACTGTAATGTTCAAATCATCGAACAGCAGTGCACATAAATGAATGAATGAATGAGTGAATGAATGAATGAATGAATGAATGAATGAATGAATGAATGAATGAATGAATGAAAAAATAAAAAATAGACAAACAGATATTACTTGTTGGGCTCTGAATTACTTGGAAAAACTATATTCAGGGATACCTGATTTAGTTGTTATTATTATTATGCACTTTAACACCTTTAACTTCAGACGGTGCAGCAGTTGTGTCTCAACATACTTTACCTATTTTTTAACATGCTGAGGATCCTATTTCTAAAATATATACTAGGTGCACTGTTGGCATCCACACTCATAACTGCGACGTCACTAAAGCACACGATGTCCAATTTTTCACTTTGTATTACTATTTAAATTAATTTCATAAATTGTACCTAACTAAAATGTTCCAAACTTATGTCCACTGAACGGCCTATGAATAATTGTCAGAGTTCCAGAAGCATAATCTCAATTGGTTTCTTTCTTATCAGTGTGCGCTGAAATATGTTTTACATGAATTTCATTGATAAACCAATGAAAAGGTGGCCACAAATAGCAACAGATGACGTTGTAAGTGACGCACGCACTGTTGCAACGTCAAACGTCGTCCCCCCTTGCTCGTGCCATGCGCACTGACGCTTGTTGTTGTTGTTATTGAGCTGGTCGTTATGGCTGAACGAGGCCTCGGACTTAACTGAAAGAGGACCCCCGCCTCGGGACGACCCGCCATCCATGGAGGGCACAGACATGGACGTGGACGCAGAGCTCATGCAGAAATTCAGCTGCATGGGCACCACGGACAAGGACGTCCTCATCTCGGAGTTCCAGAGGCTGCTGGGCTTCCAGCTCAACCCGGCCGGCTGCGCCTTCTTCCTGGACATGACCAACTGGTGAGTGCGGGGATAGGTGGGCCTGTTGTTGAACAGCACGATGGCGCTAACTTAGCCCTTGGCTTAGCTAGTCGTCTTATGTTAAAATTATAAAAAATAAAGTGGCTATTGTAGGCCAGGGATGAGTGCTGATGGTCAGTGCGGCACGGGTCATTTTATCCTTCCGTTACGGGAAATGGCTGTTAACTCTTAGTGGGCCATTTGAGGTAAACGGAAGTAAAACAGTAAAGTTTGCCCTGACCACGAGTACTAATGCCGCGACAAAGTTCCAAAAACAATACCAACCTGTTTGAGAAACTTAACGTAAAAAAATGAAGCACTTTATACTCCTGGGTTAGGTTATGTTTGTTGTATTATGTAATAGCGTGGAGAACTGCTCAAAGTGAGCTGTTTGTGAAACCATCACTCAAATCAGAATCAGTCGTGATCTATCAGGAGACAAAAGCAAGAACAGCAGTGATCAAAACGCCTGTGTTCCTGATCTAATGACGTGATTCTTTGTGATTTCAGTCACTGAAACGTTTTAGGGTGGTGTCCCTGAGCCTCCACACAAAAATAACTGTTAATTGAGGTTTTCTAATTATTAAATATACAAAGTTTATTACCTTTTAGCACCTCGGGGCAGTTCAGTTCTTTGGTAATTAGTACATCCATTTCATTATGTACAATATTGTTTCCTATAAAAGACACAATTTAGACATACAGTTTTCATTTTTTAAACTCTGTAAATTGGCAGTTGAAATGCTATAAAATATCAGATTTTATTTATGTTCCTGTTTACTCAATGCATTGAAATGAAGAACTTCCAAACACATAGGTCAACGGCATGTACTGTTTTTTTTGTTTTGTTTTTTTTTTTTTAGTAAATCTTTAACAACAAATATATCAGGATTTCCATCTCCATGTTCTGAAATCACTCTTGCTCTGTGATCTCTGTAGGTTAACTTGTATGGTATGAAAGGAAAACGGTGATCCCTTAGGGGGGTTGCATTCAGTTCTGATCTAAAATGGACTTGTGACTACCTCTTGTTGAACCTTAACACCAAGTTAAATTCAACGTCTTATGTTGTGTTGATTCCTACAGAAGTTACAGCATTAGCAAGAAGACTAACCTGGCTTGAAAGTTACCAAACCTTCATTTAAAAAACTTCAGCGTTTTACATCCAGGTTGGTCTTTTATTCAAGTGAACACCTTGATCTCTGCAGTCTCTCACCCCCACCCATTCTTCCTGGATGTTTTCTAGTGTTCTTTCCATTTCTAAAGCCGTCAGCTGTGCCCCTGCCTGTTCATATTCAAGTTTGCAACTGGTTTAACAACATAAAAAAAATACAAGTGCATTAAGCTGTAGTAGTTAAAGTGCAAAACTCATTGTTTGCTGTACTCAATGATCTAAATATGCTTCACTTAAAGAAAAGTGCTTGTTATTAGTCAGAAACCTCTGAGTATCAAGTAAAGCATTCTAAAACGCAGCTGTAACTTCACTTGTGAACATGAGTTGTTGTAGCAATTTCTAAGGGAAGCAATATAACACAATCCTCTTCCCAAAGATTCTGGTAGAATGTTTGTTGGATGTTATTGCATGCTAAAAATGTGATGACCCCCTGCTTTCTTTTTATTATGCTGAAACAGGAACCTTCAAGCTGCTATTGGTGCATATTATGACTTTGAAAGCCCCAGTGTCAACACACCATCCATGTCCTTTGTTGAAGATGTGACAATTGGTGAAGGAGAGTCTGTTCCCCCGGACACACTGTTCACAAAGACCTGGAGAATACAAAACACAGGTACATGCCTTTTTACTACATCTTAACTCTGTAAACCTTGATACAACACTATATGTCACAAAATGTTTTTCTTAACTTTGTTTTCTGCTTTGATATTTTTCTCATTTGTAGGCGGAGAGTCATGGCCGCCAGGTGTTTGTCTCAAATACATTGGAGGAGATCAGTTTGGGCATGTAAACTCAGTTATGGTGAAGTCTCTAGACCCCCAGGAAATTTCAGATGTGAGTGTACAGATGAGAAGTCCTACAAACCCAGGCATGTACCAGGGCCAGTGGAGGATGTGCACAGCAGCCGGGTTGTTCTACGGAGGTAAGGAAAACTGCAGAATTTCATTTCTAAGTCTGAGTAGATATTTTTTTATTTTCTCATAGCCCAGGAATGACAGTACATAAGACACATACACATTTTTTCCCCTAACTGTTTGAAATTAAAGCCGACCAAACTTCTCGTTTTAGATCAGTTAGAACTACCAAAATGATTTCTATTTACTAAATGCTGCAATAATGAGATAGGGAATTTATTGATATCTACAGAATTAGATATCAATAAATATCAAATTTATAGATTTTTAGTATTGAAATATTCATAAATACTGAGTTGATAATTCACATTATCAACCTACAGATCTCAATCTAGAGTATTGAGATCAAGGTTTTGTGATGGCCATGGCAAAACTGACTTTTTTGTACTTAAGCCTCTTTGTAACCACTTTGGCTATATGCTTATGGCCATTGTCCATTATGAAGACCAATCTGCGCCCAAGCTTTAACTTAGCTAATGTCGTTAGTTGTTACTTCAGTATTTCCATATAATATTTTTTTCCTCATTACTCCATCTATTTTGTGAAGCACATCAGTTCCTCTTGCAGCAGGATGTCCAGGTATCTTTAAAAAAATCTTAATCTATTTAAAATAAAGGCCTTGAAATGTCTTTAAAACACAAGTAAGTTGGCCTTATTGATATATAGATATCTGATCAGAAGGTTCATCATCTGGGGTTTCCCTCATTAAAGAGACAGTACTTATTCTGTATGTAAACTTTAAATTTTGAAGAAATAAAAAAACGCATCTCTGACATATTCTTTCTCTCATTATTCGGATTTCAACTGCATGTCCTTGTTTCTGCAGATGTGATCTGGGTGATTCTTAGCGTAGAAGTCGGCGGTCTACTTGGCGTCACTCAGCAGCTTTCTTCCTTTGAGACTGAATTCAACACGCAACCGCAGCGCAACGTCCAGGGTGATTTTAACCCGTTCGCCTCGCCGCAGAAGAACAAGCATGATGCCACTGACAGCAGCTTCAGAGACCCCGGAGGAGCCTGGGAGCGCACACAAGAGCCAATCCAGCAAGATCAGAACGGACTGTCTCATAATGCTGTAAATAGGGCGTCAAACGGTCTTCAAACAAATCTTTCCGTGGTGACTTATGGCCAGGTATGTAAGTTATCTAAATATATTTGATATCTTTGAGTGGGGTATGTAAAGAGTTTTTTTTTTTTTTTTTTTCAAATGCAGATATGCTGAACTAGAACAGTGATTATTTGGCTTAAACCCAGTTCTGCCTAAAGTTCTGGCATATTTTCTTTAAGAATTTATATTTTTATTGTAAACCATTTTGCCAGCAGAGAAAAACACAAAGATCATGTCAGTTGAAGGTAAAAAGGTCTTTTTTCTTACATGACTCATTATTCCCTCTTTTTGCATGTTTTCAAAAGACACTGCAAAATCTGCAGGACATCTTTCACTGTGCACCCAGCAGTAAGATCATTTTTAATGATCATTTTTAATTATCTGAATGCTGGGTGCTTTAACAGTCAGAATTTAATACTGTTAAGTTGATTATATCTATCTATAGTCCTTTTTGCACTGCGGGGTCCAGCCTGGCCCAGCCCGGCTCCGTTTGACCCTGTCCCGTTGGTCCTCTAGCCCTGGTCGTTTTGCATTGAGCGGGATCGTCACGTAAATCGAATTCTTGCTAAAACAACCGAGGTGATCTCCACAGCGACCGCAGAACAGTTTCCTTCTTGGGTCTCATGTCCAACTCCTTTTATATGCGCTTGTCAGCAAGTAAGCTGAGGGAAACATTTACCACAGCTTTACATTTAACAAAAAAAAATCTCATCGGAGTGTGGTCTCTGAGTTGGACTCGCGGTCAGCTGAACTACCGTTTTAGCGACGTCAGATGCGTTCACAGCCTTACCGACTTCTGATTTGTTCAATTGGAGAAATGTTATTTACATTAACCATTTAAATATTTGGCGCAAGAGACAGTTGTAATCCCAGTGTAGGTTTTCTTTTTTCTTTCACTGCGGGAAAAAGTTGCATATTTATCTGTTTAATCTGGTGACATAATGTAGATTGTTCATGCAGCTTCTTTAAAATTATTTTAACTGAAAGAAAATAAAATACAATTGAATATTCTGTCATTATTATCATTTTAAAATTTACGGGTAAGAATAGATTATGACGGCAATTTTTTGACACCACACGTTAAAATGACAGACGTTCTTCTGACCCAGAGATCTGGAAGACGACTCGTTTTTGTCCCGCCCCCCGCAGCCAATGCACCAATCAACGGTTAACTCCACACCAGCCCTGTCTGGCCGACCTGATTGGAACCACAGCTCCCTGGAACCACAGATTCCACAGATTCCAGGGAGCTGGGTGGTACCGGCCTGGAAGTGCTAATGCAAAAACGATCAGCCCTACTTTGAAGCCAGACCTGCCCGGGTCTGGCTTCTAAGGTCCGGGTCTGGCTGTGCAGTGCAAAAGGGTCTTGTGTGTAACTGATTATATCACAGACACGTTAGACACACGAAACACCTGAAAGTTTTGTGTGTCTAATTTAAATTAGACATACTTTAAATTTTTTTTAAAGTGTGCTTTAAAAATTTTTTTAAAGCATTTTAAATTTTTTAAGAGTGAAGAAGTCTGCAAATATTTTATTAACTAAATGTTAAATTACTTTACATTACCTCCTTGTCAGTTGGTCCATGTTGGAAATGGTAAAGAGCTACTTATGTAATTTGGCTGTTTGTGTAGTAAAGACAAAAAAAAATTGATGTGGTGGTTTAAATATTGCCACTTCTCTGCTTGTATATGCTCTAGACTCAATTTTTAATAGAGTGGTAATTGTGTACATTTTTAATGTTAATTTAATATTAAAATGGTCTAACTAAACATTCGATATTTTATCAATAAATTAATAATTGTTTTATCTTTAAAACTGACTATAGATGTTGGCCTGGGATATCAATGTGCATTTCAAGGTTAAAAGTTTTGATGGAGAAAAAGGCAGAGCCAGCTGTTATTGTGGTAACTTAAGATTAAGACTAAAATATTCAATATCTTCTGTCTGTCGATTTGAAATATCATATAATTCTTAGGCAGTTCAGACAAGAAGCAAGAGACATAAGACATAAGAAACTTTATTGTCATTCACATCACATATGGCAAATTAAACTCTCACTACCACACACTGATTCATCAAAAACACATGACAGAGAAAGTTAGTTAGATGTTGCTAAGCAATATTTCCACCAAAATACTGTTTGTGCTGCTCGTAGTTTAAGGAAAAACTGTATTAAGTCATGCAGGTTGGAAAAACATGCCCAGCTCTTGCAAATACACAAGGTCACTGAGTCACAGGCCAGTCAGAATCACTCCTTCATTGCTCATTAAACCCTTTGCATTTGTCACGCCACTCATCTGTTTTATTCAGGTTTTTGGGATTCATTTTGTAATAGTGCAGTACTATTATATTGTTATTTGCATACTGGTTAGAACAGCAACTAATGATTACACTACGTAATCGATAGTTGTATAACAATGTCTTTAATGCTTCATAGTGAAGCATTGAAGACGTAGTGTAAGGCGTAGTGTAATCACCTGATTTTCTGTCAGCAGCTCCAAATCTGCTGAAGCTGATAACTTACAACTACAGAAAAGGAAATGTTATTGTCATCCAATTCTGCTTTGCTTAAAGAGTAGACACATCATAAACTTTGTGTGACCTCTTCCCTGAACAACTTGGTCAGGGCTTTATCTTTTTTTTATTTCAAGGATGCTGAAGGTTGTGTCTGATGGTTTCTTGTAAATCTCTGTGTTGGACAGAACAGCATGTAATTTAACTACCCCAAACCTTTTTGTACAAGTTCCTCTGGACATTATCCTAAAGAAGATCAAGTTCCTTGTTACAGTCACAGACATGGATAGGCTCCTCTCACGTGATACTTTTGATTTGTACTCATTTATGTCAGTAAAGCAGTTCCTCATTTCTTCACAAAGAGCGTGTGAAGGATGGTATTAAAATAAACCACTGATATTACTGTGATTTTTTTCAGCTGTAGCGTCCCGTTCCAGACCAGAACTGATGTTTGATCTCATATGTTCATATGTCAGTCAGCCTTTCTCTGCTACTTTTAATTATCCACACATTTGTCAGATGTTTAATTATCTATCATGTCTAACTCTATGCAAAAACAGCGTTTGATATATCAGTTCCCACCAGTTTTTACTATCCAGTATGACTCCAGTATGTCGTTTGTGGTTTAATATTTTAAATTAAGCTACCTGTGTATCAAAACTTCTTGCTTTCTTGTGAAGCATTGCATTGGCTGTTTATGAAATTATGAGTGTGTGCTTGTGTTATCAATATTACTACTATTCTCTAATTAATTATCAAACCTACAAATTGTCTCTTGCAGGTTTTAAAAAATTTTGTCACAACTGTGTGTTTTGTCAAGGTGTAATATTGTTGAAAAGTTAATTTATTTCATAATTTGAACTGATAAATGCCTAACACACAGAGTGATATGTTTCCAGGGTTAATTTCTGATAATTTTGATGATTATTGCTTACAAGTAAATAAAAATCTAAATAAAAAAATATATACATTTAAGGAGTTAAAATAAAATGCAGAATATGTAAATTTAGTTTCATCCAATTAATTGACTACTAGAGTAACCGTTAGTTACTGTTCTAACCAGGATATATTTACTGTCAAGTATATTGACTTAAATTTTAAAATATATGTTTTAATTAGCTGTGTATAATATTATTTTTACCTAAGAAAATTATTTGGGGGTTTTTATTAGTTAAAATGGAGAGTCATTGAAAAATAATATCTAACAATAATATCTAAATATTTACATTTGTATTTAATAAATCAATAGTTTTCCATTCAGAATTAAATTATTTAAATCAGCTACCATTTTGGATGATATTTTGATTTTTGCTGAAGTGATTTCAAATTATGTGTTGGGGAAACTAAACGAAGCAGCTTACCTAATTGTATCACCAGTCTTAGTATTGTATCATCATTAACATCTGTAGCTCACATTTTATTCCCAGTTTCAGCTCTGAAGTTTTGCTGGGCTGGTTGAACCTAATTGATCAAAACCTTTTGTCTTTGTATTAAAATAAGCATGACATGTTATCCTACAGATTCTACTCTGAGCTAGGGGAACACTAAAGTTCATATTAGGCATAGGGTTGGTACATAAATGTCAAAATAAAAACATAAAGTGATATGCATTCTCCATCTTTTTTTTCCCAGGGTATTCATGGTCCCTATCCGTTTGGAAAGAGCTAGAAAGACAAAGACCCCTCACCCTCATGATGAAAGACGAGCTCTAACATCATGGGAATCCTTAAGTGCAGAGGAGTTGGATGGGGGAGGAACTGATATTTTCTTTTTTTGTTTTTTTTTTTTTTATGGACTCATGACAACTCTCCCTGAAACCTTTATGGACCTTTCAACAAACAAACAACGGTGACCTGATGGATCTTAAGTACTGCAGTGAAACATTCAACCTGACATGGATTCACACGTGTGAATGCTTAATTTAAGAGTGCTTTAAACCTCTAAAGATGGATACACAAGAATATTTTTTATTTTAACTTGTAAGACATGCCTAAATAAGGAGAAAATCCCCCTACAAAACCGACATACATCTGCTACTCCCATGGGCAGCTGAATAATTTCTCTCCTTTGAATTCTCAAAAAACTGTTTAATATTATGCTCAAAAAGTGGCAACAATCATCATCATTTTAAGTGTTTTCACAAAGTATCTTTTATAAGCAGCAACACTAATTTTATTAGACTTTCGTTGAAAAGTCCCTTGGATCATGAAAATACTGATCTGTCGAACTATAAGCAGACTTTGTTTAATAGAAGTTCTCAATCATGACTTTTGTTGTCGTCCAAAAGCTACAGCATTCTAATATGGTGACAAATGAAGGGTTCGTCCATTAGTGAAGCTCAAGATGGCCTACAGTCAGTAACTGACTTTCATCATTTTAAGTCTGCCATTCTTAGTTCAAGCTCAGTGGCTATTTGAGCTTTTCAAATTTAGCTTTTAGAGAGAAAATCTTAAACATATTTGGTCTGTTTAAGCATTTTTAAAATGGAGATGAACAAATTTCGTTCAACAAACGCGTTGGTTGTGTAGATATGTTTTGATCTGAAGGAATATGTTTTTAATTAGTCTCATACATGAAGATTTCGGCTTTTTATTTATTCTTATTTCTTGGGAAGGAATCAGTGAAAAACTTCCCATGCTGCAACACTAAACGTTGTCACACTATCTAGCATCCTTATCAATGAGCTGCTCTTCAATATCAGTTATTTTGTCTGTATGATCCTAACTACTCCCAAAGATACAACCCAGAGAGCCAAAACACTAACTATCAAGCATTACAATGTGATTCTGCCCAATTCAGTTTGCATGGGACAGTGTGCGGTTTCTATGGTGGGTTTTCACCTTAAACAGATGCTGAAGTGCAAAAAGGATGGAAGTGAGTGAGTGAGAAGGGTTAAAAAAGCCATTTAAATCTATTTTGCCTGGTGAGTGACTGTAGTTTGAGTCCATGTATACAGGATGTGTAGTAAATATAAAATGTATGCGCGAGCGTGCCTGTTGTGGATGTATCTCAATGGTTTCTCCCTGGATTTAACTGACATAAAAATAGTGTATACTACTTGGGTAAAGGATGAATGGACACATACACATCATTATAGAGAGAGCTTTAAACGTAATGTACCTCAGAAGTATTTTTGGGTGATCTATTTGGATGATTTTGCCACAAGTACCCTGATGTTATTTATTTCATGTCTTTTTGTGCGCTGCAGAGTCAAAAATGTCCCATTGACGGCCAGGAGGTGGTGCTAAAAATCAAAAGACAAACGAGATCGATGAGAACCAATTTAGCTTGAGCTTGGTAGAACATGTTAATACTAGTTATAATGGTTTGCATCAGCATTGTTAGCAGCAGTGATTTGTTTTCTAATATTTGCACTATACTGTTGACCACCTCTGCTGAGGATTTTTTTAATAGAGTTGGGATGTGACACCAGCATTTTCCAAAAGAAAAAAATAAATCCTGTCTTTTCTTTTTTTTGTCTAACACAGTCTCCATTTTAGGACATAAAGGTTAAAAATGGCAGTTTGATTGCTTCACAGGAATATCAGATGTTAGAAAGAAAAAAATACACTTGCCTTTTGTTTCGATCACATGAATATGAGCTTTGCTGTTACACCTGAAACTGTACTTTCAGTTTTAAAATGTTCATCATGCTTGTGATTTTCATGCATGTTTGAAAAAAAAATAAATAAAATGGATAAAAGTAATTTACAGAGCCCCACAATTGTTTATATTTACTATTTTTTTTCTCCAAACTGCTGGCACAAACTTTTACTATCCATAAAAATTATTTTCTCATACAGTGTTTGCTGATTTGTAAACTGAACCAGCCTTTTGCAGTTCTGTTGTAATTGTCACGAGAGTCCTCTTCCCAAACAGTATACAGTGTTCTTCATTGCCTCTGTTAGTCACAACAGTTTTTGTTTTCTATCTAACTGTGTGTGTGTGCGTGTGTGTGCTTCCTTATTGTGGGATCATGTATGACGGGTGGTTGCTAAGGAAGCTTAAATATTGCTGGATTTATTCTTTAGTTTCATTTTTGTGACTATGTATGGACTTGAGATGGGTGGCATGGTGAGTGGATGTGTTGAGAGTTTACATAGTCCTGAAATAGCACATTTATGTGGAGATGAAGTTGTTAAAGTTTTTTTTTCTGTATCTATAAGTAAGCATTTTTATGATTAAATTAACACTAAAACAATGACTAAGTGGTTTTTTTTGAAGTTGTGTAAAATGTCCATAGATAATTTCAAACTTTACAGATTAACCTCTTTTATGATTAGCATTCACTGCAGTGAACATTAACATCTGCCACCTACTGGAAAGGCAGTAGCTGGCCTTTCCTTTAAGGAAAGGCCACCTACAAATAGTTCCTTAACATACAGACCCTTTGAATAAACTAGAATACAACTGAAAAGTCCATTAATTTCAGGAACTTTATCACTAATTGATACTATAATCCTGATTGACATTCTAATAGTGAATGTAACTGGAGTTTGTTCAGTTGAAAAGAAATCGCAACCCAGGTTGGAGCAGACATAGTAAAATGTAACATGCTAATGCTGATGTGTTAAAAAATGTCTCTTTCTAATATGAAGAAATGCTCTCAGTGTTCTGTTTTAGCACTCTGTAACTGCACCTTTAGGCTTTTATTTATGTCTTTTAGCAGTTCTTCACTTTTTGTGAGACTATAAATTCCCCAAAAATCCCAAGAACATTTTTTTTTCTGTTGTGCTGCATCAGGCTGACGCAATTTAATCATGTACAGTGGAATTGCAACAGCTACAGAGTCAAATAAAGTACAAAAAAAATTAAAAAATGAACGTACTTGCACAACGAAGTTAAAAGTTAAATGCATACCACTGGTGGACAGTAGAAACAAGTGAAAGCACGTTTAAGGAGTAGTGATGATGTGACACTGATATCTGGGATGCCAAACAAAACCAAAATTATCCAATTGAAACTGAGGCAAAAGAGGGGAAAAGAAGTAGATTCATCCAGAGATAGAAAGATAAGTTATGACTGAAAGGGGATGTTCAGTCATAACTCTGGGAGAAAGGCTTTTTCAGAATTGGTTTGCATTTAGTTTGATGGAACTGTTGTTTCCAGTCAATGGATTGAAACCATTCCATCTAAGTGCTAACACTTAGCACTTAAGTTTTAGCACATCAATAGTGATCGGCATCACTATTGATGCAGATCAATAGTGATAAAGGTGCTGAATAATGTTAGGTTCTGTGAGTTTCTTTGTAAAGTTAAATCAGATTTCTTAAGTTGAGTTAATTTTCTTATCGTTAAATTCCCAAGTAGATACATACTTCTATGCACAACTTGGTGAATACAAACCACAGAAAAAAAGTTACAACAATGGAGGGAATAGGTGTGATTTGGACGTAGTTCAGTAAAAGTACAGACAAAAGCTGGTCTAAAGTTATAGTTAAGTTAACGTCAAACAGCATATTAGATGCTTTCCATAACTCTCCTTGCATAGATTTTGTATGAAAAGTATCGACTCTCCTGGAGGCTGAACCTAGTTACTAGTTAGATATGTGCTGTGAGTAAAGCAACTATAATAATGATGAAAATATAGAGTTTTTTGAGGACATTGTTTTATGAACAATTGAAACTTTGAAACTTTAATTGCTCTTTGGACCTTACACCCATTTGTATGCCTTGGGGTGGTTCTTGTGCAGGCCGTCAATAGGCAGTAAATTATTTGCTTGGAAAGGAGATGATGGCATGTGCAGAATGGCAATAAAGAATGCATCTATGCTGTTATCAGAAGCATAGTGGAAGTCCTCTTGGTTGACAGTAATACTGTTGATGCATTACTCAGCATTACCCACAGTGCATAGAGTGTAGGTTGTATGTGTGGTGAGTTTTGATATTTAAAATCAAATAAGAAATTATGTGACTTTAACATGTTTTGCCTGGCTGTTCCAGAAGCTGTTAAGACTATTTGTTTTCCCCAAATTGTTGCTCAACTTGAAGTTGAGCAACACATTTTCCTGTGGGATAAATTACCCCAAATAATTGTTGCGGTAAACAATAATATTGTTGCTTTGTATATATAATACATTGATAATGCCATAATAATCCAAGATCACCCTCTCAAATACCAATACACTTTAATTTTGAAAAGAACATATAACATTGGCTCTGGAAGATATTTTACATTTCCAAAATAAAACATAACAAACAATAAATAAAAAGGAAAAAAAAAAAACGCTTACAACTGAAACCATAAATAAAATGGATTATGATGTGTCGGTAAAGAAAATTTCCCTTCAAACAAATATTAATTATCACAATGGAAATAAATGAGCTCATTTTAATTATTTGTATAATTAATTGATTAATTGCTTATTACAACAGCCTTACATGTAGGCACTTTTGTGTCTGCTCTAGACATACCAGCTTGTTGAAAATCTAGTTATTTCTCTACCTGGTTGGCATCTGTACTGAACCATATCTAAATCCCACCAGTGTCAGCAGAATAATACACTTCACACACACATATTCAGTTCCAAAGAAGAGCTTGACGAAAAGAAGACACAATACCAATCATTCAAGTTGCCTTGTTTATTCAGTGATTATTTACTTTAGTCCTGCGTGGTAAGTTTTCCATTGAAACTTCAACTCCCCTGTAGCCCAAAGAAAGCACTTGTTTTTTCTTGCTTCTTAATTCTTCACAATAATTACATGAGTTCACTCCTGTGTTTGCATCCAAATAACTATGATACTGGAAGAAACCAGAGGGGAATACAGTAACACCAGCACCCTGTCATCTGTGTGCTTTTTGTGTGCCTGCCGGGTGCATTGAGGCACTTGAATGGAGCTTGAATGGGGCTTGTGCATACATAAGTGACAGGGCAACTGAAGGCAAATATTGACTTTTGTCCCAGCGTGAATTCTGCCAAACCTCCTATCGTATATCTCGTCTCCCACTGTGCTTGTGTCAACAGTCACATGTTTGATAACTGCCCATCATACCTGTCACGTCGAAATGGAGTTTAGCCTGAGGGGTTCAGGAAGTTTAAGTGAATGTATTAAGGGAATAGAAGAGTTAGAGATGGACAAGATGGGTTTTATTCAAATAATAAATTATTCAACTAATGCTACAGAGGCCTTTACTAATCATTTTTTTATAACTGTTGTAAAAATCCATGTCTAAGTGTTGCAAGCCATCTTAATTCTGCTCAGTGTAAAAACAAACTTTCCATAAGAAAAGCATAAATTATGATAAATTTCTGTTGGTTGTCCCTTTAACCGGACACTCTGATCACCTCCTATCAGGATTTGTACTCAAAATATTATGATTTTCCTTTCCTGTCAAGCATGACAGATTTTCAATACCAGTTTAAGTAATTATCTATAATAAAATGTAAGTGTGTAGTCAGAAATGTAGACAGGAAGTGTTCATGTTTTAATGCACCATCTGGTAACCAGAGAACATTGTGTCTTTGGAAGTATCAGTGCGACTAGATTAGAAATTGTATTTGTCTGGGTGGAGATCGCTAAAGGCATCATAAACGACAAGCAACGTGCCAACCTTTTTTGTGACTGGTTCAGAGCATAAAGAGCTCATAAGGTGAACAAACAGTGGATAATAATTTCCTTAGATTAAAACAGCAATAATAATAATCATAAAATACATATTCTATAACATCTTGACGAAATTTGGGAAGTAAACAATTTTTTTCTCCAAAAGTTGACACCAATAAAAAAAAGAAAAAGTGAACTGGTTTTATGTTTCGAGTAGAATCAGAAGTACCTCCATGTACAGACTTGTGATATTTTATAGTACCACAATGGTATTTTATATAGCGTCTTTGAGTGTTTTAAAAAACACTATATACACTTGATGATGATGATGATGATGATGATGATGATGATGATGATGATGATGATGATGATGATGATGATGATGAAATCTTTCACCCAAACTGTTACTGACTTAAAGGATTTGCTCCAGCAACCAATGGGTTTTGATCATGGAAAGATCCAGGGAATGGTTTGGTCATAGTATTGTGGCTGGGGAACCAAGATGCTGCTTGTTTATTGGTGTGTGTAGGGTCAGTGTATTGTTGAAACTCCTTTTTCAGGGGCATGTATTCAGACCAATCCACGATCATTGGAATGTGATAAATGGGCTTGACACTATGATACTTGAACCTCTGAGCTTCCCAGCGTAATTTAGCTTGAATTAGGTGGTTGGGGGTCATCTGACAAGTTTGTGTAACCTCTCAATCCCAGAAATCTTCTTAGTGATGTTTGACTACTAATATATCTTCCAAATACATTTTCAGTTAAATATGTATAGTGATGCACACAAAATTAAGATTTCTCTTTGTATTCCTTTCTCATATGCACAGCAGACAATTGATACCTCAGGTGTATCATCTCAAACATCTTCAGTTATATGAGGGATGTTATGAAAACACCAGTCACCACTTTGATTGGGAGATTACGATATCAGCAAAATCACGTTATTTGCTGTTTCAATTGTATTTATTTAGCTGCTGCAATCATTTCCTTGGTGAACATTGTCCCCACATTTAAAAAAAAGTGTCACAGAGGAAGCAAGCATGTAACAAAGAAAGCAGACCTGGATAAACAAAGAGGCTCAATTTAACAACTGGCAAGTTCACAGCAACTTTTCTGACCAAAACATTTGCATTTTGGCAGGTTGTTCTTATTCTCAGTGCTGTCTTTCATAATGGAAACCTTCAACTGTTTAAGTTACGTGAGACTGAATACATTTTAAAGTGATGTTGTCAACAGCACCAGGTGCAACTGAACAAACAGACCTGATAAGCCTATAAGGAAATACATATCAAGGGTTTGAGAATGCCTCCAAAACCAAATGACAGGAAGTAAGAAGCTTATATTGACATAAAAAAAAAAAAAAAAACACTGGAAAATTCTAAAGTCAAATAAGGAAATAAAATGAATGGGATTTGAACAACTGTTTGATGTGTCCTATCTATTAAATAGTAATCAAGAAGTTTTCATGTGAGGTATTCTTGATGAGCAAATTAGAAAGCACACAGGATAATATTTCTATCTGTAATTCATCATTATTAAGCGATTATTAATCCTCATATACCTACTGATTGTTTGGAGCTTGATATTTTTTTTTTTTTACTTGTGTGGTGTTTTCACTTTGGAGGTCCAACATTTATACAAATTCAGTTTCCTCTAATTCTTCCAATCTATTGGCCTGTTCTGACACAGACCACATTCCCTTACAAACTTCAGGAACCAGTCTTCCTAGATGAGTTGGAAAAACTCTTATTTTGTTAGATGCAATATTTGCCTCATTAATTATTTCCTCAAGCTATTTTTATTTTCTTATTTTGATGGTTTTTCCAATTTTGTCCTATGTAGTAATTAAACTGGTCTTGTTTCCTTGAGTTTGATGTGAGTTTATTTAACCAACTGCCCAAATTATCAATTGCTACCAGAAGCAGTGGTTTATAGACTACCACCTTTATGCTTTGGCTCAATTCGTATTTAATTTACTTATAATACCACACTTGGTATCCTGATATTCAAAGATATTAGCTCCTTTCATGTATCACTTTAAGAATATATTGAGACACCTTTTTGCAGTCTCCATGTGGGGAACTGTTACAGCTATGACTCGCCACCAGTCTGACATCGTCTGACTCATATGATGGAAATGATTAGTGAAAGAGGCTAACGCTAACGACACAAAACCACGTTACCTGCAGTTGTTCCTTTGAAGTTGTTTTTATCTAACAAAAGATGAGCTTCAATGATGAGTTTAATTAGTTTCTCTGTCTTTAGCGGCACAGGACATTGAAGTTCTGATATTTCCTATTTGCAAACATTGTCAGGGTTGTAATTACAGTTCAGTTCTTCTCTGGGATAATCCCCAGATATCTGTCAGACATCTGTCAGCCAATATCTTTCAGATATTCATTTGTCTACACACTTCACTGTTACCTTTTTCTTACTCACAGACTAAGAAAAAGGCTAAATGTGGTGATTGGCCTTACACCATTAATTTACCAGTGAGCTGCTTGGGCCAGCAGCACACTCCAAAACCTCTATTTATGGGTGTTTCAATAGAAACCTCACTAGCTGCTTTGACTATTGCCTAAAGGAAAAGGTGTTTTCTCACTTTGTCAGGTGACGTTTTATGTGTGCAAAAGCCCAGACCACACCAGTGATGAAACATTAAACTTTTTGCACCTAAATGTTGTGCATTTTCTTCACCTAACCTTGCTTTCTACTTCAAAATTTCATTAATCCCATAAATCCCATAAATAATTTTCTAACCTGAAATAATTTATTTGTTTTAAACATCTGCAGGATCAGGCATGCCTCTGCAACATAACACTGTTTAACAAGCTGCACTGTGCTTTTGGCATGCTGCCTGACTTATATTAGATCACCAGAAAAAATTACCTATGAAGAAACTTGAGAAGAAAATGTTCCTTTTTATCACTACACCGTCAGCATTTTTCAGAAGATTTCGTCATTAACAGTTTTTTAAATTTCCAAAGCCAAAGTGCATCTGTTATTCTTTCTCATGTGCATTCACTCTGCATCTTGCATAGGTGCTTAATGTGATCCAACACACATTTTAAAATTGTTAGTTCACATATTTCTGAATTAAAAGTAATTTTTGTGCCTTGCTGAGTTAGATAACCACTATGAGATGATAACCGACTCCATACTTGACAAAAGTAAACTCGGCACCCAGCAAAGATCACACTGAGGCCAACCAAAAAGTTTTTATTGACACTGCTAAGACAGCTTAGGTGGGTCACTGAGACCTGTTTACAGTAGGGACACCTGCGCAATCATTACTCATATCAAGCTCACTGTAGACCAATTGTGACTTGGTATTTGGCATCTTTTAGCACATTGCCTCTCAACTGTGCGAATGTTGTTCCAAAACCAGGGAAAAGGTCAATGAGGTTACACAAAGAAACTGCCATGCAAATGAAGTTCAAGAAATAGATATCAAGAGAAGCCACAAGCAAACAGAAATTTTCTTCAAGTAAAAGTTGGTACTTTCTTTTTAGATATACTTTTGATTGAGAGGTGTCCTATACTGCAAAATGTATCTTATGTAATATTCACTTATGCCATATTTGAATGAGCAAAAATAATGCACTATGGCAGGGTTCTCCATAAAAAATGCATACATTTCTGCCTGACTTCAAATTGAATTCTCTGAAGAAAGGAGTCTGTCATCCCTCAGTTTGATTTGGTGTGTCCACAAACACTCTGACGACTGCAAAGTCTTGACACAGTTTGTGCACGCCCTCTCACATTTAATCCCAGCTGTGACAAACATTAATCTCACACTGACTCACACTGACAGCAATCAGCTAAATAATAAAATAAAGACCTATGTGGAGAAACTTTAAAAAGACAATCTTTAATATTTAAAAAAACATCAGTCCTAAAATGCTTGAACAATATCACTGAAGGATTTTGTGCAAGTAAGAAATATTTGAAAAACTTTTTTTCATTCTTATTAAAATACCAGTGTTCCAAACAATAATTTTTTATTTCACTTTATACCTGTTGAGCAACATTTCTATTATCCTCTTTGCTCAGCAAAGCTGGTTTATATGCAGTGCAGGTAAAGTAAAGTCAAATTTATTCATAAAGCACTTTAATGAGTAGAATCACTGTATTATTATTGCAACAGTTAAATAATATCCATAAAGTATCAGTATCAATACACAACACAGACACAATGAAATGTAAAAATAAATTGAATATTATATTGGATCAAATATCCAGAGGAGTTGGGCTTTTGAAAGTAGATTAAAAGCAAAACACAAATTCTAAAAATAGGTTTTTGATTCTTAAACCCAGCAGTACTTAATATTTGGTAAATAAACCTCTGTAGTCATTTTGTACATAATCTCAGAAGATATTTTGGGCCATTCTTGCTTACTGAAACAATAAAAAAGTGTTTGCCTTTGAGTTTTCAGAAACTGAAGCTTCTTCTCCCTCTATAGATCTGCAAGAAAACATTTTTTATGTAAAAGGTTTTTCCACATATTTAACATGTGGAAAGGTTTTCCCTTGTGTTTCAGATGTAAAAATGATTTGTCTTATATGTTGATATATAATTATATAATTCAGTGACTTTTCCATCCATCCATCCATCCATCCATCCATCCATCCATCCATCCATCCATCCATCCATCCATCCATCCATCCATCCATTTTCTAACACCCTTGTCCCTAATGGGGTCGGGAGGGGTGCGACTTTTCCCAAAATAATATTTTTCTGACAAGTCTGTCACAGGTTACACATTTTGTAACTGTTTTCAACTAGATGTTTTGTTGTCAATACACATATTTTACATGTTTTTAGGTTGTAGTCCTAGGAAAACGGCAAAAACATATGAACTTCAAAAGTATTTTAAGGATGTCGAACTCTTGTCAGAAAATCAGACACAAACCATGTTCCTACCTCTGTACATGATTTTAATTTAGAGATTGAAATGGAAGGAACTGGTTCTTCTTACATGTGTTTTATACATTATTGGAAGTTGAGATCATGAGTCTTTGTAACTGATTGACAGATATAGGCACATGCCCAGTCTGTCTGAACAAGAATATGGGCTTTTCTGTTTCTTGTTTCTCTTAATTTCTTGCAAATCAATTTATTGTTTTACTGATTTTCTGCTAGTTTTTGTGAAAATAAAACAAAACTAAAAAAAAAAAAAAAGAAGAAGAGGAAAAACAAACCAGCCAAATGTTACATTCTCTCACGTTCCTCCTCTTAAGACTTCGTTCCTGGGTGCTGATGATGTCATCTTCACTTAAAATGAAAATTAATTGTATCTATTGAGAGTTAAAGATATTATAAGAAAAACATACATGTGAAATATGTTTGTCAGTAAAAAAAAAAATTAACTACATGAGATAGAGTGATTATGAATTTCACAAAACTTATCTCCTAAAGAGATCGAACACTGATTAAATTGCATCTATTCATGAAAAATAAATATTCTACTATTTATGCTTACATGGCAGAGACTAATCTGCAGAGACAGTCATGTTGTGTCTCATTGTTTCTGTCTGCTCTTCATGAAATCACCTGTACAGCTGAAACATAGCTACTTTGTTTAAAAACAGCGTCCAATGAGGCAAAGCTCCTGTCATTTCCTGGTACCGCACGATTAACGGTAACTGCAACTCAGATGTCACAGTTCAGAGATAATTCAAACTTTTATTCAGTTGTTCCCTCCTAATCCAGAATGAAATCTAATAACTTAAACCACTAACACACAAAGTCTAACAAATTGCGTTGGTTCATTGTGCTGTAGCAGAGTTACAGTAAGTAAAAGAAAATAACTTGCAATGTCAAAGGTTACATCAGGTAAATAATTTGAGTCAATATGTCAAAGAATTATGCTCAGACATTTGAACAGTTACTTCTAAAACTTTTTCACATCATTTTTTTATGTCTAAAATATTGAACATGAAAAAATAGAGGCCCTTTGTTATTTATGGAAGTAGATAATAAATTTCAATGAGGTCACGGTATGACAATAAAATTCAACAAGTCAGTTTTTCTTAAAAATATATCTTATTCTCATATTAATATGCACTGACCAAGCATGGAAAGGTTCTGCAAAACAAATCAGCAGTGAATCAAATCAGGTAAAGAACTTCATAGATTTGTTTTTCTTTTTAGAAAACTGATCAGTTTGTGTTGTATGTTATATTTGCAAGTTGCTGTTGTCCCATGACTTTGAATTTAGTTGACTTTGAATTGCCTGTTCCGTTTCTTACGTTTTGAGTTATCTTAGTTTTTGGACATTTGGCTCTGTTTTCTTAGTGTTCATTTATGTTTAGTTATGTTCCATGTATGTCCATTTGGAGTCATTCCCCAGCCAGTCTCCTCCCTTCTCTTCAGCTCCATGCCTTCTTTCACAGCTGCAATCCATTAATTACCACTCGCCATTTTTTACAGTCATTAATAACCTCCTTAGCTTTTAAGTCTCCAGTTTTCAGTTACTCATTTCCAGATCCGTTTTTGTCTGTTTTGTTGCCTGTTCTCCAATTTCCTTCCTCTGCTTCTTGGTGGTTTGTGGTGTTCCTTCATGATTCTTTTCTCCACTTTGCTGATTTTAGGTTCTCCATCCACAACACATGATTCAAGGATTGTTACGCTTTCTGTGACATTTTAGATAACTACTGACCACTGCAAATCAGAAATCAAAGAGCTCAGTTCAGATGCTTTGAACCAGTTGTCTTGCCAACATATTTTGGCCCTTGTCAAACTTCTTCAAACCCTTAAACTTGCCCATTTTTCCTTATTTAAAAACAAAATAATATCTTATTTACTTCACCATTCACTTCTTAATACATACCACAAACAGGTGCCATGATGTACAATGAAGAGATAATCAGTGTTATTCACTTCACCTGTCAATGGTCATAATGTTAAGTTTGATATCTATAATAATTTTTGATTAAACCTGACAGGCCTGCTTTGTTCTGTGTTACTTGGACATTGTTGTGTTTTTATTTCTCATGCAAATTAAGAGTTTGCTGTTTGGATATTATTTAGAATCTTTTGTGTTCCTTAAAATAAAGGCCCTTATTAATCTGCCAGACTCAGACAACTGATCAGCGTTTTGTCTTTTCTATATATAATGTTTTCATATTTAAGAAAATAGTTTGGCTAATAAAATTTTTAAATAACAATTAAAAGAAGAAAAAGCTGTGCTGCTGACTTTCCCATGCATTTCTAAAAAACTAATTGGTAACTGATAATGTTGTGTTGGACTGTTCCATAAGAGCTCAAATCTAGCTGAAGACACATTCAATTTCCATGATCCCCTATGATAATTGTCTTCGAGTTCACGCTTGTGTATAATCTTTTAAACCTCACATAGGGCCTACAAACACCATGCATTATATCTGTATGAGTCAGATAAAAGCTTACACACCCTCCACAGTGTTTTGACTTTTTCTGGTTGACTGAACTTAAGCTGACTATGCGATGCTTCATTCATTATGGATTTTCTCAGTGGAAAAAATAAATAAATGGATGACTAAGCTTGAAGTTTTTGTTTAAATAAACATTTAAATTAGTAATTTTGAAGAGCTGTTATTCAAACTAGCCTTGGTGACTGACAAAGACAGAACCTTAGGGAAGAAATCTGCCAGGCAGATGAAATAAAAACACTCCAAAAATCCTGCACACAGGATTTTTGGAGTGCTTCTTTCAGCTTCAAACAGCAACAACAAAAATGCAACACATTTTTAGTCTGACTACACAATAACTATTTCACGTGTTTCAGTGTCATTCTTTGAATTCACATTCTTATCAATATAAAAAGACAGAAACAAGTGGCTCTTGCTTCCATCTGGTGGGAAACTTTGCACCTGCCCACACTGGCAGGAATACTCACACCTGGGTTTAGTGACTGTATTATAGCACTTCTGCAGCAATTTATGCAAAATAGTTCTAACATGTATGTACACACATTTTGCAGTACAAATGAATGCTTTTAATTTGGACCTCATTTCTGTATTTCAAAACTTTTTTTTATTGATTATGTAGAATCAATTACAGAGGTTTTAAATGTTGTTTTAACATTTTCAAAGAAGCAAAATTTATGAAAAGCTTTTCAATAAACCGATTTTTTCAGATGATCTTGTATATGCAAATAGAATAAAATATTAATATAAATGCACTGTTCAAAACAACAATGTTACATACTTGACTAAATATGAAACGTGTTATATTCTGGCTCAAAGATCATAATAAAAGAATGGGAGGAAACGACACCAACAACCATTTTAAACCATGTTTGAATATTTTTTTTCAAAACTAAATCAAGGCATTCCGACGTGAACCAAGGACCCACGATCCGGCATGTGCCGCTGCTGTCAGGTCTGTGTGATAGAACGCTGACTGCTGATATTAATAGGAATGAAAAAAAAACAAAAACAGGAAGACACAGAATAGATTATTAGTTTTATTTTCCCAGTATGTACAAACTGAGATTTTTCTTTCTGCTTCAGGTAGGACTTTGACCACTAATCACCATGCCCACTTTAAAAATACCAAACATTTCATTTAAGTCAACAATGTATGCAAATGAAGCTTTACAATTTGCATAATTGTAAGTGATACAACTGCTGATACAAAGTACTAATTCTAATATTCTGCATGCAAAGACAGAGATAGCAAAGCAGTAAAATAAGACTAACAGCTCCAGAGTCCTTGCAACATCTAAAGATAGGCCGACATCTGGATTAGTTCCAAAGCACAAGACAGCCAAAGGAGAACATTGAGGATACATATCAAATTACAAAAGAGTTCCAGGAACAGGTTAGGCCAGACTGTGTTGTTAATATTAAAGGGCTTGTTTTAGCACAGTTTCAGTATTGCTTGATAAAATTTCTATCATCTGATGCCCAACTTAAGTTATTTAATTTTCCTTTGGGATCAATAAAGTATTTCTGAGTTGAGTTTGAATTGAAACAGAAACAGTTCAGTGTCTTCTCTTTCTGCTTTTGGTAATATGCTGTTTTACGAAAGCTGCACAAAGGATATCTTGGAAAATTTGAATAAGTATGAGAAAAATAGCCTAAAATTAGGCACTTTCAGAATTATGGGACATTTGTGAGAAGATTTAGAAACTCATTTGGAAAATCAGTTAAAGAAAAATTTTGCATTATTTTAAAATTATTTGCAAATAAAAATCTGATCATAGCAATTTGCCACAAGTCATATAGAAGCAAAAATGTGGAAGAGGATGTTCACCACAGAAGAGATAAAAATTGTATTTTTTGGTTTACTTGCAAAAGTGGCAGAAAGAAATACATAAACTGCACATTGCTCTAAACATACAGTGCTTGAGGCAGGGACATAGTGGCTGCATTATGCTGTGGGGGTACCTTTGTTTACCAGCGACAAGGAAGTTGATCAGAGTTGATGGGAAGATTAGGGTTGAATAAAGGGAAATTCTGGAAGAAATGTTGTTTGAGGCTGCAAAAGAGGTAAAGCGTCACCTTCCAGTGAGTCAACAACATTAAAGATAAAGGTAAAATAAGAAAAGAATGGCTTGAATGAAAATAAATATATGTATTAGAAATGTGAAACCGCTGTTTGACCTGACTGAGCTTGATCTATTTTACCAAAATTAACAGACTAACATTTCTCTAAGTGTGTACAGTTGGCTAGCTGTGCTACTTTGTGTTTGTCTGGTCGTAAAGTCCTATGGGTCACCAACGCGGTGCCCGCGGGCACCCGGTCGCCCGAGGGGATATTGTCAGTCGCCCGCAGAGGAACTTCTAAAAATAGCCATTGTCTTTAGAGAGCACTGCCAAAGAAATTATTTAATTTAATGCTTTTACATTGAAGTAATAACATTTGTTTATATTTAGAATTTTCCTTAAAAAGTAAATAATGATTTTTTTTTTTTTAAGTAAATTGCTTTATGTATAAAACTCTTTTCTGTGGTTAAAGTTCAGAACTATGCGCAGGCGCCTGCAGGATACTATCGGCGGGCAGCAGCGCCTGCAGCTGTACGGCTGCACCCACTCTGCCTACCTTAAGATTTTCCTTAAAGTAGAAAAAGAAAATAATAATTTCTGAATTTTTTTCTTATCGAACCCTCTTTACAATTAACAAAACTGTGGAGAAAAAAAAAAAGATCTTATGTGTCAAAACATCTTGCACGTAGCGCACATCTGAGTCTGTGGGGGTCAAAGGGCACGTCAAAGCTTAAATCTTATTGGTCAGTTTGCTTTTGTTTATTTGACGGCTTGGCGCTTTTTCTGTAAACTAAAAATGAATGAGCGGAGTTTGAACGTCCCGTAGTTTTGTGAGCTTCTTCGCTGTTTCCCGAACTGGAGAGCTGGTGGGTCACCAGTTAGCGGAGATCTGCCGCTCTTCCTTAGCGTCGCGCTAAGACTGTGCGTTAAACAGTCGGAACGTTCTCCAAAAGAGTAAAAATTAAGCAAACATTGTTGCTTCGCCTTCTCCTCCTTTGGACGTCTGACACCACCTGAACCTGGGAATGAACATCCTCCTCTTTCCGTGAATCATATTGGGTAGGCGTTAGTGATGTGTCGGTCGCGAACGAACCGGCTCTAAGAGCCGGCTCTTTGAAGTGAACGATTGGAACCGGCTCCACAATGGGAGCCGTTTTAGGATCCTATTTGGGAGCCGGTTTTTTTTTTCTACAGAATTAGGGTGACCAAACGTCCGTATTTCCCGGGACATGTC